>PVLA01009556.1:0-73598 GCA_004027455.1 Hydrochoerus hydrochaeris | reverse complement strand
ATGTGTCCTAGTTGCCCGTCTTTGGCTGCCTGTCCAGTGTCTCAGGGCAGTTGTCTCACAGGAACCCCGCAAATCCTCCTCCATGAGCTCTCCCATTTAAAGCCTCTGTATAAACTCTCTCATACTACTCACAGAAGGTAAAATTTCACAACCAGTCCTCACAAAGGGGTTATCTAGAGGGCCTCTAGCAACCCCCCTGGAGTCTCCACCCTCGACTTCATATTGAGCATTACATAAAAACATACACATGTGAACTACACAAATTACAATTATCAGTACAAAACATTTCAAGATTCCCGTGCCCAATTCCCACATGCGGCGTCCTTTTCCTGGAGAAGCGATTGTCACAAGGTGTGGATGGACTAGGACGCGGCATGGACAGAAAAGGGTGCCGCAGTTATGTCACTTGCATTTGTGATATAGCACTTGCTAGATATCTTTGCAAAGAACACAGAGCAGGTGGTAGTGTCTGCCCTTGCCCCTGAGAGCACCGAAGTACTGATGTGAATAGTGGAAGTGCCAAGGAAACCATTCTGAAGCAAAGCCAAATGTTTTGTCTGCTGAACTGTGCTGGATGTTACAGATAAAAATGTTCTTGTGAGTAAATTACTGTGCATAGATTGTCTTGTATTGATGCATTTGATGTTTAAATCTATGATTTGACTTTTCTGTTTAAGTACAGCTGGTGTTATTAATGGTTCATATGTATGGCTGTATATTTATTCCCCTCTTCACTTCCTCCTCTGTCCTAAATCTGTAGGCACAGGACACTATTTTAGGTGATAATAAGTCATCTACTTACTTTGTCTGATTTCAGCTATCCCTTTTTATTTGGTTTCCTTTGACATTTATTTAAAAATTGATGTTAGGCTTTCTGATGAAAATAGACATTGTTTTTATTTGAAGAAAAAAGAAATTTGTGTGATAAGTTGACAGATTGTATGAACAAGTTGAAGAATAATAGTAGTTCTGTGATTATGATAATAGTATCTTTTATGTTTCTGCATGTGCCAGATACTGTCCAAACAGCTTTATATACAGTAATCCCTCAGAATCTAAAGGGTTGCTTTCACAACCTGTGTGCAGATACTGAAGTGTCCAGATGCTTAATCTTTTATATAGAAGTAATATTTATATATAATTTATGTACTTTACACTGTATACTTTAAATCATCTCCAGACTACTTATAACTACCGTAATATGAATAGGTGTGATAGTGTATTATTTAGGGAATAATGACAAAAAATATGCATGTTGAATACAGCAGTGGTTTTTTCCTCAGTATTGTCTGTCTGTGATTGGTTGAATTCAGGGACGTTGAAACCACAGATACAGAGGGCAGACTGTACGTTATCTTACTTAATCAGCAGCTCTGTCAGCAAGAACTGTTTATCTTTTTTTAGAGGTCAGACAACTTAAGGTCAGTGATATAACTTGCTAAGTACTCGCATACTTAGAGCTAGTGTGTAAAGAACTGGGATTTAAACTCAGGAAGGCTGGTGTAAAATTATACCTATGATTAAGTATATGATAATGATTTCCTTCAGGCAGAAGGGCTACGAATTAGTTCTGTTAAATTGGCAGTTTTTTTTTCTTTTTTTCTTTTTAAATACCAGGATTTGAACTTAGGACCTTGCACTTGCCAGACAGGGATTTTTGTTTTGTTTCGTTCTTTGCTTTTGAGACAGTCTTGCTCTGTAATTCAGGTTGGCCTTGGACTCATTGCGTAGCCTAGGCTGGCCTTGAACTCCTGGCAATCTTCCTCCCTCAGCCTCCCAAGTGTACCCCACTATACCTGGGCGGTATTTTAAAAGATATAGCTTGGGAAGTGATTACTTATATTGAACGGATCATCAAAGTGACAAGCAGTGAGTGTGATGGGAGACATCATGAATCCTCAAATACTATTCTTTGGCTGCTAGTTTTATATTAAGCAGTCTGTCTCAAGGAAATAATTAGGAAGATAACAGTGTTCAAGGTTGTTCATCAGTTCTAGTAATTATAATAGTGGAGGAAAAAGTGTTCTAGTTGTTAGGGATGCTAAATTATTTTCTCCAAACAGTTAAATAGAATATTACCCAAACATTAAATATTGTTTTTGAGGAATACTTAGAAATGTGAAAAACTTAAAGTAAGTGAAGAAGCAGGATATAAAATCAGTATGATTTCAGTTTTAGTGTATGTACTGTTAAAGTGAGTACTGATTTCAACTTTAAAAATGTATGTATGTTTAGCAAAACAACATACATATAATATACTAATAATTATTTGTATATTACTTGAGAACTTCATATGTGTGTATGTTTATGTATGTGTGTGTGCAGGTGCATGTCCTGGAGGATGGGCTTCATACATGTGAGGCAAGTGCTCTGCCACTGTACATCTTCATGTAGAACTCTTTACATTAGTACTTTTATATTCAGAAGAAATCAGATGGCTTATATCGAACACCTAAATGATGCCAATACCAGCTTTTATGAAAATAGTCATTAAGATTAGGTTTCCATATTGTATCTACAATATGGAATAAAGGAGTATAGCTGAATTTCAGACAGTATTTGGATATTAAGGTTAAGCTTTTTATTTGGATTGAAGCAGCTTTTTTTTTTTACTGCTTAAATAACATCATTATAATGATTGTTACTGCTTTAAACTTGTTTCACTTATTCTAGAAAAGATATGGCTATTTTTCTACCTAGTGGTATTTGTTTTTTGGAAAAGAATTTGTTGACAGAAGTAGATCGATTTTGTGGGGGAGTAGCTTAATGAGTAAGGATTGACTGCCGGGACCTGTGGGCTGTTTGATACAGAATTACACTTCGAATCATTTTACTCTCAGTTTTGAGTACACGGTTATAGTTTATAGCTACTTAAGTAAGAAATTTAGCTTTGGTTTGTTGAAATATATTTGAAATTTACTTCCCTAATCTAATCTTTAAGAAATCTTAAAATAGAAATGGGTGTAATGGAAGAAAGTTATAGTGTCTGTTTTCTACTTGTTTAAAGTTCCCATGTTGCAAAATGTGTTTAAAAAACAAAAGACCAAACTACATTAGGGAGTTGTTATAGAAGCATCGCTTTCCTGTGTGTTGCATGTTAAATAACATGAATAAATTGCTGATAAATGTATCAGTTTTGTTAGAAGTTTCTTCCTAACTAGCCTTTTGGCATTTGTGGTGAAGTACCCTGATATTGCATGCTAACAGATTTCCTGATTGAAAAGATTTAAAATGTAGCTTCTGAATGGGAAGAAATTGGAAGATACAATTTGAAAGAAATTATTTTACATCCATAGGTTGAGTATTCCTTATCTGAAGTGCTTAGGATGAGAAATGTTTGAGATTTTGGAATTTTTTTTCTTTTCTTCTGATTTTGGAATATTTGCAGACTTTCTGGATGACATCCCTGATTCTGAGTGTTTTGGACTTTGGCCTTTTGGATTGGGGATGCTCAACTTGTGTTTAAAAAAAAATTTTTTTTAACTTTGTATTTTTAAATTTTAATTAATTTATTTTTGGTACCAGGGATTGAACTCACAAACTCTCACACCGCTGAGCTAAATCCCCAGCCCCTTACACTTAGTTTTCAACTATCTGGTTTCTGAAAATTTATGAATTAAGTAAGGAATAATGTAGAAAGTAATCTTTGTATAGAAATTTACATTAAATGTTAAAGTAAATAAATAGATTGAACAGCAAATAATTTTATTTTGGAATTTAATATATAGAAGAACATAAAAAATCTTAATTTCCCCTACTTCAAGAAGTGTTGTTGTATATTCTTCATTGGGAAAACTTTATAATATGATATTTAGTGTCAATAGTTATCTCAGCAAACTTGTTTTTCTCTGTGGAAAGTTTTCTTTTAATGGTCTATTAATAAAAAGTAAAATCCAAACAAAAATTTCTTTTCTTTTTCTAGGCTGAACTCACAGGAATCAAATGGCGTAGGTACAATTTTGGAGGACATGGGGACTGTGGACCCATAATTTCAGCCCCGGCTCAAGATGATCCAATCCTATTAAGTTTCATCCGCTGTCTGCAAGCCAACCTGCTGTGTGTATGGCGTCGAGATGTCAAACCAGATTGTAAAGAGTTATGGATATTCTGGTGGGGAGATGAACCCAACCTCGGGGGTGTAATACATCATGAACTGCAGGGTAAGGATTTTTTAAAAAAAATTATTTGTATCATATTTTTTGGAACAATGGTAGAGTTTGAAAAGGTTAAGACTTGCTTAGCAAAAAGATTCCAAAATGTTTAATAACGAGTATATCAGAAAAAGGAACATCTCACTCTCACTCTCCTTCCTCTGACCCCTAATTTTTTCTCAGATTTCTGTCTTTCCCTAGTCATGCTGAGAATTAGAACCTTGTCAATCTGCTGTTGTTAAAGGAAAGTATTGTGTCCCCTGTGTGTGTTGGCGTGGAGACAAGGCTAAGAATCCACTGTTTTTAAATAATAGTATATTGTGAATACTTAGCAGGGCAATGAAATGAACAGAATTGTTTTTTCTTGCACTGTGGCTGTTGTGGTTCATTGCCAGCTGAATTTTTGGTGGAGACTGAAATGTAATGCAAGAACTTAGTGCAAGTATTTTTGGACAAAATTATGAGATGACTTTGTAGAGAATTTTTGAGAAAGATTATTATAAAAGATCTGGTCTGATTATTATAAAAGATCTTAGCAGATTTTTCCTTACTTTGTTCCAGCATTTTATGTAATTTAGTGAATCCAGATACTGGCTCAAGTATTGACTAATTTTAACTTCAAATAGCATCTGTATTCTGGAAACTTTTAATGTAAGAGCTTTATTATTTTAAGGTGCTTTTTATAGATTTATAACCAGAGAAATTTTATCATTAGTTTTCACTTCTGCTAAAAGTTTTTACACCATTCCCAATGGATTCTAAGATGTTGTGTTAGAAGTTTTTCTAAATCAAGACTAATTCTAATCTTTCAAGTGTTACTGCTTTTTGACTTTGTCTCCCAGAGTCCACTTGTGTATCTGTACTACTCACTATATATTTTTTAAATTTGTGGTTGAAAACTTTTGGGTAGTGTTTGAAATGTTTTCTTAGTGGTTGTTAATATTTTTTAAAGAAAGGAATAAAACTAACTGTAGCACATATCTATGGGTTTGTTCTAAAGGTTTTAGATTTGCCTGATGGATTTCCTGCCAACTTTTGACACTTTCCTAACGCCTCTCGGCAGCCATTTTTAAAATCTGCCATGTCTCCTGCTACAACAGCTAGGAGGCGGTAAACCACAGTGGACCAATGGGAAGCTACATTATTTACTTTCTGGTCTGATTATTTTTTAGGGTGTTTGCTTTTGAAGTATCAAAGCTCTTTCAAGGTGAGATTGCATATTTAGCTGGTTAATCAGAAAATAGCAAGACTTAATTTTCATCTTAAAGCTCTTTCATATAATTACTTGCTAAGACAGGTAAAATTGTTGGAACATTTAGATTATGTTTAGAATTGAGATATTCCTTCTAGGACACACATTTAACATTTCTGTTGGTCAATTTAAATATGAAAACACCTATTGGCTTAGTTTTTTTGTAGGGGAATACAGCTTTTTTCTTCCTCTTGTATTTTTTGTGATTTATTTATTTTTTTTCTGACTCTCATCTTTTCATTTCTCTGTTCCATTCTGATTCTCTTGTGTAACTTATTTTGTTTCTTATCTTTTTTTGAGGCAGTTTCACTGTGAAGTTCTGGCTGATCTTGAACTTACTTTGTAGCCCAGGCTGGCCTCAAACTCATAATGATCCTCCTGCCTCAGTCTCCCAAGTGCTTGGATTATAGGCTTGTGTCTTTAGGCCTGGTTTGATTTTGTAATGATGAAGAAACCAAATTCTACTGTTAATTGTACTTACTTGATATATAAAATTATTTAACTGTACAGGCAAAGAAAATTACCGCTGAAGTTAGAAATAACAGATGTTATTACTTCTGATTGGCTTTGTTATTGAGTTAACAAAAAGGTGTACACTGCTTAAGTTTCTTAGTTAAAAAGTTAGGAAAACATAGAACCACAACATATAGAGAAGAAAAAAAATTCTAGTGTGAAACAGTGTGAATACTTGGTGAGTTTATATATAAATGAAGTTGATACCATGTTATCTTACAACTTGGTTTTTTCATTTACTATTTATTTATTTTCCCATGAGAATTATTACTTTTTATTTTTTGTTTGAAAGTTCTGTAAATTGTTTATCCTTTGTGTGCCACTGGAAATTATTGTAGTGATAGAACATCTGTAATAGTTGAGTGAGTCTCTTCCTTTTAATATGTTGAATTTTGAGGAAGTTATTAGATGCAATCATATGAAGGGCCCATTTTTGTATATAAAATTAGTTGGAAAGGGTAATGTGTAACTCAACCTAGTATTTGGAAATACTTGAAATTTAATTTGAAAAATGAATGATATAATTTTATTTCAAGTAAGGTGGACTGTAGAGCAATCATTAAAAAACAGAATGCAAAGGGAATATTTTAGTTTGTAGTCATACAAATTGAGGATGTTTAGGAACCTGTTCTTTCATATATTTGAGTCATTTCATTTGCATAAAGTAAATTTTAGCAGAAATTTTAGCAGACTTTAGAGGCAAACATAGTTTTTAATTTATTTATTTAATAGCAGTACTGGGGATTGAATCTAGGACCTTCACATGAAGCTACATTCACAGTCCTTTTTTATTTTGAAATAGGATCTTGTTAAGTTGTCAGAGCTGAACTGGAACTTGTGGTCCTTTTGCTTTAATCTCCTACAGTATTGGGATTACAGGTGTGAGCCACCATGCTTAGCTCTACCTTGAATTTAAATGTATAAAGTAGTCCCATAAAATAATCATTCAGGGGAGGACAGGGGCAAGAGGACATAAAAAGAATTAAGATCTGTTATGTACATGTGTTGGCTCCCCAAGATGAATGTAATCATTACATACTGTAAATGTGCACTAATAAAAATAAAAATTAAAAATATAGCTGGTGTGGTGGTGTATGCCTTTAATCTCAGCACTTGGGAAGCAGAGGAAAGAGGATCTTTGTGAGTTTAGGGCCAGCCTGGGCTACATAGTGAGTTCAAGGCCACCCTGCAATGCAGCGAGCCCCTGTCTCGTAAAAGAAAGACATTTATATAAAATATATGCATTGCTCACCTATGGTGATAACCTTAATACATTAATAATAAAAAATGACCCTATAGGATGTACACATGTTAGTTTTATATTACGGTTTTAGAAAATGCTTGAAATACTGATGAAATGGTGTAAGAGAACACACTAATGCATTTATCATCTATCCCTGCCACTTGTATAAACATTTTTTGGGCTCTTCTTGGGCTAATTGCTGCAACATTTGTATGGTGTAGTGCTTTGGTGCCTGTGTTCTGGATTGCTTGTGTTTGAATTCCTGCATGGTTACTTAATGGCTGTGTTTCTTTGGTGGAGTTTTAAAGCTTATTATTATTTCATTTTCCTCACTAAATTGAGTTATGAGCCTAAAGTTAGCAAAGTACTTAAAACAGCACATGTAGCAGTTTGTCTGTAATTGTAAGTATTACCATTAACTACCATGATGACAAAATTAACACATGCATAAAAAATTATTTTGCCATTATTTAAACCATGTGGCTCCATTCTATATAACATTTAATGGTTGCTAATGTCTGTCAGATATTAATTTTTAAATTATATGTTTAGTTTGAAGTAATTATATATCCTAGCTGTAATGTTTGGGTAGAATAACTGGGAATAATAAAATGTTAGCATAGTGAAGATAACCTCTGCTCATATGAAATTTATCTGCACTTTCCTGACAAACTCTAGGTAGTATTAGAAAGAGATCAGTATATTAGGGTATGACACTGTTGTTTCCCTGTAAGGTAGAGTTAAAACATTGCTGTCTTCTGCCCATAACCATGCCAAAGCAGAATACATACTGTATATACATCTGTCCTTGTGGCCACGTATGTGGATTCAGTTATGGAGATCTGATGAAATCTCTACCTTTGATAAGTTTATATTCTAAAAAAAGGTTAAGACACGACACGTGTGTGTGTATGCTGGGAACACTGTAAGAATACAAGACAAGTACAGTAGAGTAACTGCTCTCCAAACAGGCACTCAGTTTCAAGACATCAGTATCGTCAGTGTTCTATAAACTTGTAATAGGAACGCTGAACTCTAGAGCTAAGGATTGATAACCTTCTTGGTTTCTGGTTCATTCATTTAATCTCTAGTATTTGGCAGCAGCAGTAATTAAAGCTGAATATATAAAATGAATTTTCAGCCTTAAAAAGCTTGTAGTCTTTGAGGAGGTTGCTAGATAATCTGTAATTCTGATATAGAGTGGAAAGTGCTAAGATGAGGAATTTGGTTTTTTTTGATAGATTTTGAGGCATTGTTTTAAATTTAATAAGGTAGGAGATATAAGATTAATCTATCAGTGATATATAAGTTAAATATAAACAGGAAGACTAATATTGTGATAAATTATTCTAAATTGAGTTATGAACTTAAACATTATTAGTTAAGGATACAGATTAATTTAGGTTAAATACTAAACTTTATAATGAGTCTTTGCAAGTTTTTTTTTTATCATATATACCTTTGTTCTTTTTAGCCTGATTAAATTATTTTCCATAATTTTTAGTTTGGATTTTAGAAATTAACACAGTATGCTAAGTTGACTTCTAATTTAACAAACAAAATCATCCTATAAACACAATTTTCTGGCTAACTCACTGCCCATTAATGACAGGAAAGATGAAACCTTGAAATTCCAGAATAGCAGGAAGAGAAAGCACAGACCTCAAGAGACCAAAGATGGTCTCAAAGCTTTAAGAACTTCTAATGTAGAAGTAACATACATTTTGGTATGTACATAAGAATGTTTCTTTAATCAGTGAATGAGACCTATTTTATGTGGTTTTAGCATAGCATAGTATTGCGTTTGCAGAAGGTTAATGTTACAATATATACATATAAATTTAAAAGCGATAGACATTATTTCTGATTTTAATTCCCAAGAGAGTAGAAATACCTATTTTATGTGCTACAGAAAAAAAAATCTTAGCATTAAATATTCATTGCCTATAATTTTAAAACTTAGTAGTGTGTTGTTCCTTTTGCTTTTGAATATTGCAGGCAGACGAATGTATACCATAACAATAATACAGTTGTACACCTCTAAAAATGATTGTCCTGGTATAATTATCAGAAGTTTTAAGAATTGGCTTTATTGTGAGAGTAGGGGCAGAATGGCAGTTTCTATCTATCAGCATGTTACTAACAGACATAAATACTGCTTTTTTTCTGTTTTTAAGAGTGTTGCCATCTATTCCAGGATTTATAGGTAAACTGGATATGACTTTCTGAAATTGACCAGCATGACATAATTTAAAACACTTCATACTATTTGCTTATTGAGCTGTTGAGCTAATTGTAAACTTTTGGAAGAATAAAGGTGGTGGGGAAAGAAGGCTGAGAAAAGGAAAAGGGGAGCCAGTTGGTTAGTGTTACAGTATGTGTAGATTATAATCAGTAACTCCAAATGATGGCACTGCTGTAACCTTTGTTTAGATATATCAAAAGAAGAACCAAACTCATGTCTCTCATGTTTTTATTTGTAAAAATGTTTTTGTATGTGTATATGACCCCCCAATAAACTGTTTGAAAGCAGTTTTCAGACATTACAAATCCTTAACCCTAAATAATTCAGCTTGTAAATCTTATGAGAATTTGAGATGTTTTCTTATATAACCATAAAACTATTATTCTTAAATTTAATGTTGAGGGCTAGGGATTTAGCTTAGCGGCACAAACGCTTGCTTGGCAAGCATGAGGTCATCCCTGGTCCCCCCTCCCCTGAAAGCTCTTTATTGTTGATGTAATTAGAATGTCTAATATTCTATAGTTCATATCTAAATTTCTATAGTTTTCCCAATAATATCTTTTATAGCTTTTCCTCCCTCTGAACCAAGGTCTAGTTAGGATAACAGTTTACATTTAAGTGTTTCCTGTCTTTAGTTTCTTCCAAGGCAGACTTCCAAACTTTTCTTTTTTCCCTGTGTTCCTTTATGCTATTAGAAGAAGTAGTTCAGTGCTTTATGAAATTTCTTAAGGTTGAAGTTGTTGAGAACCAACTTAAGCATTTTGGCAGGAATATTGAGTAGGTAATGGTGTGTGTTCTGTGGCATAACATCAGGGGTGCAGCTTGTCAGTTTCTTCCAGTTTTGATGGTACTAAGTTTGATCCCTTGATTAATTTAAGATAGCATCTCCCGTGTGAAGACATGCTTTCCTTTTGTGACTGTGAAACAGAGTTGAGGTGGAATTTTGAGAGCATGACTATCCTTTTCTTCAAACAAGCCTAATTTTGAGCCTGTTTAGGTCAACTGAAAACTTCCTGAACTATATACTTTTATGAAAGCAGTTAAGAGATCGAACAAAGACTAGACTGAGTTCTTAAGTTAGAGAGGTCAGGATGAGAGAAGAAAGTCATTGAAGCATTAGCAAAGGCAAGTTACGATGGCAAAAGCCAACCTCAGAAAATTAATAGCCCCTATTGGTTAGCATACTAAAAACAGAAAGTGGTGACATTGAATTTTCTAAAATCGTCAGCATATAGTATTACTAAATAATTTAGGAGTGTGTGAACCTTCAAGATAGGTTTTGACTTCTAAATATCTTTGACTAAATTAAAATCAAATACATTTGATTAGTATTATAAATGGGTTTATCAATTGAAATGAAAAAGTCATGCCTTTTATAAAATTGATAGGAATGAATTATTTCTAACTAAAATAATTTAGTTTGAAAATTTCTTTCACAGAAAATCTGATCTCCAATTTTTTTCTGTTTTTATATCTCTTTTTTCATTATTGGTGGTAAATTTTGAATCACTGAAATTAATCTATGAATTAATATTTTTTATGTAACGATTTATTTTTTAAGTATAGACTTCTGGTGGCCTTATTATGTGGGTTCTGTAGCATTGTAGATTTGTAGTATTTTATGTATTAACATTTATTTTATAGTTTTTGAGATTATTTACACAATGCACCAAAAGTAAATTTTACTTTACCTTTTATATATATTATTTTGAGGATAAAAATAGAGGAGATACATTGGTGTTTCATGAGAAGCAACACTTGGAAGGTGAAGTATAAATCCAGAGGTAGATGATAGATCTAAGTAGTTAGGAAAATCTACCTTGATTTTATTGGAATCTAATTTATTCATCTTAATGCAAATTTTCTGATTTCTTTTAATAATTATTTTACTGTTATTCCTGTGTTTTAATCTGAATGTTGCACAAAGCAATAAAATAATAATTTTCATTAGATAATAATTTTCTCTAATTCTAGTGCATACATAATAATGTTGGACTTAAGTATTTTTTCTTTTAAGGATTATTATTATTATTTTTTTGGTACTGGGAATTGAATTCAGGAGGACCTCACACTTGCCAGGCAGGTGCTGTGCCAGTGAGCTATATCCCTGCCCCAAGGATATAATTATTAAGACTGTATAGTAATAAATTTATATTGTAAAATTATGGTGAAGATCTTTCACATGAGGATTAGAAAAAGATCTGATGAATTAACTTTATTAAGCTATATGTGCTTTAAACTGAGAGAACAAGCTGAAGTCTTAAACTTTTTAGTGTAAATAAAATCGATGTGTCCTCACAGGCAACTTACTGGACCATGTAATTAGTTTTTTTTAAATGAAAAATGAGACATTTATCCTGAGATCATAGAGAAAAAGCACGTAAAGAAAGGACTTTTGCTCTAATGATATGAAAATTAAATAGTTGGTAAAAATTGCAAAGATTGTTTTTGGAGAAAGTTAAATCTAACTAGTTGATTTGGGTGGGAGGAATGGATTTATGTATTGGTACATATAGGCATTGCAGGCTAAAGTTTTTGCATAGGCACAAAGTTCTCTATTTTTATAAAGTTGGCTAAAATTCCCCTTTAATGAGGTGTTTGAGTCACCATTGAAACAGATTTAATATTGACCTAATGCTATATAAACTGTTTAGTATATTAGTTTTTTTTTTAATGTAGGTAATTTGGATGAATACATTGTGACTGATAAATACTCTAACAACTTTAAGAATAGCTATATTTGACACTGCTTCCCTGATCCCTAATTTGTGTGTATTGTATTTCAAAGGCTTGTCCTTTAATAGAAAATTGTTAAGATTTAGATGAGGCTTACATTAGGGTGCTGTAGTTAAATATTTCTTTACCCATTAAAATACTTTCATTGTTTTACTTGTTTCAGGAGATCAATTTAAGAATTGGAATGTAGAAAACTGGAGGAAAAATTTAATGTTAATGGAATTACAGGTCTAAATAATTCATGAAAGAGTTACGTATTTGAACATTAAATTTGAATGGGATACAGAGATGAAGTTACATATACAGTGGTACCTTGGTTCTCAAACTTAATACTTTCCATGATTCTGGTCAAAAACCAAGTTGGATGAGAATTGAATCAAATTCGTTGGTTAGGTTGGAGAAATCTGATTCGGTTCTTGTCCAGTTTGGTTTGTGACCAGAATCATGGAAAGTAGTAAGTTTGTGGACTGAGGTACACTGTAGATAGAACACATTTTGTTTTATAAGCAAAGTTACTGCCAACATATTCAGATGGTACTAGGTTTTATGTAGGAGATGAAATAAAAGTCCTCAAGATAAAAATGGGGCTTTTTTAGGAAGCAGGAGGAATGGATCTTGTGTATCGTAACAGATGAGAATCCACTTCCATTTTTATGTTGAACTTAACAAAACTGAAGTTTAGAAGTCCGTTATAAGTCATGTCACAAGTAGCAGTGGAACCCAAACCTATATCTTGTGCTTTTTAAAATTGAAACCATTATCTACTAGGATGATATGTGTAAGAAACTATGTGATTGTCCCATATTAAATAATAAACTTTACTTGACCAGTTAAAGTAAAACTCACATAACTGTTAAAATTTAAAATCTAATGTATTTCTCCTATTGACAGAAAAACACTGGCTTGCATAGTTCTTGAAAGAAGCATTTATCTTTTTTAATTTTAAATGATTTCTGTGATAGTTAGCAAATGTTGATTCACTTAACATCATCTTATACATTTAGTCTAGATCATCTGAATTAGCACATGCTGGATTTGTAATAGAGGAAGTAAAAATAAATAAAATATTTAAAATTTTATATGAATACAGCATAGTTGAATATTTAAACTTCATAAGAATTAGGACCTGCTATTATAAGTCTGTTGAGGTAACTGAAAAGAATTACATACTTGCCATTAGAAGTCTTTTTCCTTTTCTTCTTCTTTTTTCTTTATTTTCGGTACTGGGAATTGAATTCAGGACCTTGTGCTTGCCAGGCAGGTGCTAATGCCGCTGAGCTACATCTCTGGCTGTCTATCTATTCTTATGCATCTGATATTGAAAAATCAGAGATAGCAAAGGAATGAGGTAACTAAAGGATAACGAGGTAGATAGTTACTGAGCTTCTGTTTATTGCAACAGCATCTCTGGGGCTGTGTGATGTACAGTAGACTAAACTGATTTATAGATTTTTCTTTTTTTAAAGAAGAAATATTTTTGGAACTAGGAATTGGAATCAGGACCTTGTGCTTTCCAGGAAGGTGCCATTCTGCTGAGCTATATCCCCAGCCCTGATTTACAGATTTCTTAGCTGAACTTTCTGTCAGTCATTTTCAGAAAAAATGTTTATGTAGTTTCCATTTAATTTTGTTTTGTGATGCTTAAACAAATGAAAATTAGCCACGAGCATCATTATGGGCTAAAGTTTTAAAATTTTTTTAAAAAGTCTTAATTATAGAAATAACACATAAATATGCCCCCATCAAAAAGATGCAAAAAAAAAAAATAGGTATTTTTTTGAAACAGTAGAGAATCATGAATCTGGACTCTGTTGCTTTAAGTATTTCGTGACTGAGCTATTATCCTGATGCTACCTGAAGAGATTCTCATTGAATATCATTATGGTGAGTAAGTGTTCAATGATTTTCTTTAAAGCTTCATTTGTATAAATATTTTCGAATCATTTTCACAAACACTGGGCCACATACCTATTTCTTATAATCCTGACAGTAGTAAATGCACTTTTTATATAATAGGGTCTTGTTTTGATCCTCGATCTTTCATATTGTGATTTGGCAGCCAGTTCAACAGAATAAGCATTATCCTCTTGAGGCCCATCTAGGATTGAACTAAAGGGCTTCTACAGTATCCACATACAATTAGTTCCTTTTTTTTTTTTAAATGCTGTGATAGTATAACTGAATATGAGCTGGTTGCCAGGATATTGTGGTAGAATAATACCCCGCAGTTGTAGTTAATCATGTAGCAGAAGTGACTTGATTAAAAAAAAAAAGTAAGATAAAAATTGGATAAAGATGAAGTGCCTTTCTGTTAAAAAAAGATTGTGTGTTTATAGTGGTAAAATGAAGGTTAGGTTGTTCACAATCTGTCATTAGTAACCTCTTCCCTTGTTTAATATAATGCCAAATGTAAAGTGTCTTTTAAAAATTAGTTTTATTTCTGACTTTGCTAGTCTTGGGGATGTGAGACTTTTTGCCAATCTTGGAGGTACCAGTAGTGATCTAGTAAATATTTGTGAAATGACTGGTAGACTAAGGGAAATATAAACCATTTCAAGTTGAAAATTATTTTATTTTTCACAGGTAATTTTGAACTTCTTTAAATGTAAGCTATTTTAGTGATTGCTGTTTATAAGAAAGAATATTATTCAAAAAAATTTAGATACTCTCAGTTGAATTCCACAATGTTTACAAAGTTAAAAATAACCTGGTACATATTTAAAATGGAAAGAGTGCCTGCCTTGGTTTCCTTGGATGAATTACCTGCAATTCTGATTGTTTAGGGAAGAAATGGCATTTGTTGATAGTGGCTCCAATTATGAAAACATTTGTCATACTGTTTGTAGGTTTTATGAAGAGTATAACAAAAAGAATAGCTCTTGATTGGAGTAGTAGAGGTGGCTTGGGCAGTTATCCCTGTTACTGCAGGAAGGACTTCATTAACTGGATCTCAGCTAAACCCCTCAAATCGATTTAATACACGTTTCCCATCCCTGGTAAGCTTATGTCATTTTCCAGTTAAAAAGGTTAAATGACTTAAAACAGTATCAGTCATTAACCTGCATACACACTAATATTTATGTCATCCCTATATGGTTGGTGCAGTGTGCTAGAGGATACTTAGGGGACAAAAACACTTTTATGAGATGTCCTGGAGAAGTGCTGATTCAGCTTTAGTTGCCCACACATTTAAAGTTACAGTATTATGTAATAATAATAATCAGAGAATTTATGAAAGAAGGCTTTGAAAGCATTGAATTTTATAAAATATTAATATTGGTTAATGAGAGCAGAATACAGATATGATTCAGAAATAGTTTTGCATTTCAGAAGCTGAGAATTGAACATTGGTAAAGTGTAGAAAGCAATGCCTTTTAAGAGGGGCATCTAGTATTATGAGAGTTATATGGAAAGAGGCAGAACTTTGAAGAAGAGATAATTTTTGAGGTAAAATTTAAAGGGTGAACAGAATTTGGTGTGTGGGTATGTCAGAGCAAGCAAAGGTATGCACTTGCACTTGTAAAGATACAGGCTAGTAAAGTTGAGAGTGCTTATTGGGGAAAAGTTAAAGATGAGAGAATGACGAAACATACTATTTTGACTGTTAGATATGAAACTTGAGCACTAAATTAAGTTGTTTTGATTTTATAGGTGGTTGGAAGTTTTTCAGGATTTTTGACTAAAATGCTTCTTGTAGGGTAAACTGAGAAGGGCAGTGATGATGAACCTTTTAGAGCTTTCATTGATAACAAATTGCGTGCTGCAGCATGTGTGCCATAGGTTTGCCTCCATTGGTACAGGGGCTCTTTATCTGACTTTTGCCCATTATTGTAATTCTAGGATCAGTTGTAATGTGGCACATGTTTGTTCAGTAAATTACTAGATTAATAGTATATTAGAAGGTTTGCTACAGAAATGATTAGCTATGATTATTATACAGTCAATTAAATCATGTAGGTATTTGATGTTTAAAAAAAGTAGTGTCTTAAAACCGATCATTTTCTGCCTTTGGTTTTGCAAAGATGATTATACTATCTAGGCATTTGCTCTTGAAAGGATTTTAGAATGAAAAATTAAAGTTGTTTCATATTATATGTAGAGATTATGATCTAATCTTTTGGAGATTATTATGTTGTGTCTTAATTATCAATTGGCTAGGGCATTTTTGAACTTTTTATTCATAATTTATATATACAGAATTAGCAAGACTATTTGATTAATAAGGATTCATGCTACATGCCATAATAAACTCATCTTTCCACATTGGTTTTTTTGTAGGAAAATTTTTATTTGTGCTTATTGTATCAGATTTTGTAGTAAAATACAAGTGATAGTTTGAAAGAGTTACATTTTGGGCTGGGGATTTAGCTCAGCGGCATAAGCGCCTGCCTTGCAAGTGCACGGTTGTGAGTTTGATCCCTGGTACCAAAAAAAAAAAAAAAAAAAAAAAAAAAAAAAAAAAAAAAAAAAGAAGGGCTCAGTGGAAGAGTGCCTCACCCTATGGGGGGGAAAAAAAAAGAAAGTGTTACATTTTGAAAACTAGGACCAAACAATAATCAGGTATTTATAGTTCACTTATATGCTAGGCATGGTGCTAGATACTTGATCATCAATTTTACAGTAGGAAGTAGTTTTTAGATTTATTACTTCTGAATCTTGGAAGTAGTTTTTAGATTTATTACTTCTGAATCTTGGAAGTAGTTTTTAGATTTATTATTTCTGAATCTTGAATGACTTACAGGGAAAAATTTAAGATTATACTGATTTGTTTTTATATCTTTTGTCCTTATTAAATTTATTGTTGTCATAGGATGAATTCAGTAGTTATGAGGTGTTAAGTGACAGGTTTTGCCATACATATTGAGACTCTTAACTAGATGAATACTAGAGGGACTTCAGACAAATCATTTTTAGTTCAGTAGTATATTAATTGAAATGGTTTCTTTAAATAGTTGAACAACAAACATTTTAGTTTTCACAGAATTATATATTGTGCCCAGAATTTTGATGACCTACTAAGAGAATTTGGAATCTAAAAGTTGAGTATGTAAATAAGTTTATTTGTGGAAATCTCTGTGTTGAAAGAAGACACTTGATTTGGAAGAATTAAGTATTCATTGAAGCAGTATTTTAAATTGCTGTTGATTTTAATTGATGCCATGATTATGTGGTGCACATTCTGTGAAAAAGTTACTCAGTTTATAGTGGTACTAACCAAACTAGGCTAATTAATATAGCGTTAGTCCATACAGTTAGTATAAGTAGTTTTGCTGTTTCACTCTATAAATTGGCAGTTTTACTTTTTGGAATTTGGACTTTAAGCAAAAAAAGGTTGCCCATTTCCTAGAACTTTGGTTCAATTTTAATGTTAATGTTTTACTTTTAAAAATAATTTTACCTTAAAATGCTGTGTATTTTAAATCACGCAAATTTAATATGTATTCCACGAAGGAGTGCTTCTTAATGTTTGGTTTGATGGATAGCTAGGGATATTAGTTGAGCCTATGTTACGAATGTAGAGAAGAAATTAATCCTTATATTGATTGCATTTTTTTTGTGGAGAAGTCCTAAAGATCACTTAAAGGTTACAAAGTTACATGTTAGGACACTAGTAAAAATAGGTATCTGCTTTATATGTTTATGTAGTTGGGTATAAGTTAAAAATAGGTCATTATATATAGAAAAACAGTTTAAAAACCCATTTCTTTATTAGCAGTATTTTTCTGCTTCCAAAACTTTTTGATCTGATTAAAATGAGGTATAGTGAAATTGACCTTTTTTTTTTTTAACTTTGTACATTGACTCTTCATTCTAGCTTGTATGAATTTACATTACACCTTCTTTCTTCTTCTTCCTCCTTCCTTCCTTCCTTCTTCTTTCTTCTTTCTTCTTCCTGGGAATCAAACTCATAAGCTTGTGCTTGCTAGGCAGACTCTGTATCGCTGAGCTATATCCGTGGCCCTCATTATACATTCTAAAGATATGAATTCATTTAAAAAATAATACATGTATTTAAAATATCTTGTATGATTTATTTTTATTTCTCTTATAATAAAGAACAGTATCTAAATTTACCCTTATTTGGGCTTTTGAGTTTGTGAAAAGTGGGAAAACTTCAGTTATACTGTGGTAGGCAAATCTTTGGAAAATCAACAGTAGGCTATTTTATTGCTTGTCTTAAATGTTTTGGATAATGTATTTGATAAGTTCTCTATTAAAAGATTTTTTAGTTACTTGTAGAAGAAATTTGAAAGTCTTTTACAACTTTTTAAAAAATCCTTTTCTCGAAAGTTTTTGTTTTTTGTTTTGTTGTTTTTTGAGATAAAGTTGCCGTATATCCTAGGCTGGCCTCGAACTCACTGTGTAGCCCAGGCTGACCTTAAACTTGCTGCAGACCTCCTGCCTCAGCCTCTGTATGGTGGGATTACAGGCATGCCACTACCATGCCCAGCAAAAGTCTAGTCTTAATTTCATTAAAAAATATTGTTGTATTAAACACAAAACAGTTTTCTAGTGCCGAATTTCTGTAAGATACTGAAAAGTATATCGAGTACCGAACTGTGAATTTCATAGGTAGGCTAAAGTCACGTTGGATACAAAAAGCATGTTTTTGTTGTAAATGTTGATGTTGACATAGTTATAATTGTTGGCATTGCAGGAGTCTTCATGAGCTTGTTTTTTCTTTTAATTCAAGAAGCTTTATTAAAAAAAGGAGACTATAATGCCTCAAGGAAGAGTTCTAACCTGAATCTTACCCTAGAATGGCTGGGATACATTTCATGAATAGTGTTTCTTCCTTCCATCTTTCTCTACTCATTAGGTCAGATGTTCTGAAAGTTTTTTAGCTTATGCAGTTTTCCCATTGAAGATTCTCACTCAGTTCTTCTGCAAAGGGGCCCCTAGCCTGCACTTTGAACAAAGGAAGTGTTGGTTATTATTTATCCTACTTTATTTGCACAGGAAAAGCACAAAGGTCAGATATAGTATGGCTAGATGATTGTGCATAACTAAAGCAAAAATAAGTTTTTAACCACCCCTTCAAAAGAAACCTGTGTTTATTCGAATATTTAAAAGAAACTAACCTATTACCATTTCAGTTTATGCATATGTAGTGATATCCTTGAAATTTTAACATTACTTTATAAAACTAAAGGTGCTCTGAGCTGGCCATGGTAGTGTTCACTTGTAATCCCAACACTCTAGGATGCTGAAGCAGGAGGATTGCAAATTCAAACCCAGCCTGGGCAGTTGGGTAAATTAGCAAGAATCTGTCTCATAATTGAACACAGTGCTGGGGCTGTAGCTCAGAGAAAAGGCCCTGGGTTCAATCTCCAGTAATTTCAAAATGGGTACCTTCAAAATGTTAGGATACACATTTAAATAGTCGGTTGACATTTTTAAAGAAGATGGTCTGAATGTAATTTATTTGTCTAATAAGAGCATATGCTCACTGAGAAAGATTACTGTTTGAGGAATTTTTTTCCTCCTCTTTTGTTGATGAAGTAGTAGAGAGCTAATGAAATATGCTTTTTGGGCATTTGATAGAAGCTCAACTAGATAAAAGGATTAGAGAAAAGGATTTTATATACAGTATGGGCTATTATTATTTGCTTTTGATCATGTTGAAGTGATTTTGAACTAATCACTTTTACTCATTCCTAAGTTGTTTGAAGGAACTCAAGAAACATAGCTATTATTGAAAATTATGTTTTTCTTAGACTTGTCTCCAAATTGGGAGAAATTTTGACATATATATTTTATTCAGATTTGGGATCAACATAAATATAGTATTGAAATTTTGATTTTGTATCAGTTTTTAGTTTATATTTTGAAAATATTCTTATCTGGTCTCACTTTTGAAATTGGTGTTCTCAAGGATTTTTCCTTTTTCTTTTTTTTCTTCCTCTTTTTTTTAACTTAAAGGTAAGGAAAGAGGGAAGGTTTCTTGGTAATTACAGTTTCATTAATTGGTTCTTGACTTTAATAACTGAGTTATTATATAAGATGAGTCAGATGGTCCTAGAAAGTTTAGGTGTGGGTTTTTTTTTTTTTTGTTAACCATAGCTGTACTTCCTGGCAGGATAATATTTTATAGTTTTTGTTTATGACTTTGTATCCAGTGGGATTGTTTGTATCAACAAATCATACACTTGTTTATTTTACTATGACTTAATTCTTAAAGATACTTAAGGTTTTCTTTTTCAAGGGGTGTGTGTGTGTGTTTTATAAAGGGAATTTATACAAGGTGGATATAATAATACAATATTTTGCTTACTAGATACAAGCTTTAAATTACATCTTGAACAAAGATTTTAGAAAGCTTTTTTCTAACTGGTCACTAAGTAGTTGTTTACTGGAAATAGCATTCTTGAAATAAAGAGGATTTCTTACTAGTAATAATCTTTATATGTAGGTAAATCAGAAGCATCAGATTGAGGAATTTGGAAGAAAAAAAAATTACAAAGTGATTAAAAAAGAGTGCTTTTACACTTTAGCAGAAACTTGCCAGTAATTTAGTTGTTATTTTTTAACTTAAAATACTTCTTCTTACATGTGTTTGCTTTTGATTTGCAAGCAGTTCAGAGTTTAAAAATTCCTGTTCCTTGCCCTTCCTTACACTTATTTTTTTTTTAATTTTAAAGAGGGTAAAATTAAACACAACAAAGCAGAACAAAACAACACAAAAAAGCAATGTCAAAGAGACGTAACTTTCAAAGCAAGACATCAGAGATCTTCACTATTGTCTCTTGTTTTCTTCCAAATAGTTGTCCATATCTTCACATACAGAGAATTCACATGAAATAACATAGTATAGAACTGATCTGAACAGGATGAGGAAGGCGTTTTTGGTCTTCAAGACTAGACAATAGGGAAGTCAACAATTGCTGTCATAGTGTCTCTCATTCTCTTCAAAATAGCTGTCCATACCTTCATGTATGTTGAAATTAAACAAAACAAAACAGGCTAAAATCACTCTGAATGAAGAATAATAGTATTGCTGGATTTCACATCATGGCGCTATGGAATCAGCACTGGGTACTATAGTGTCTCTTTTTCTTCAAAGTAGTTGTTCATTTCATCATGCATTATATAATCAGTTCTCATAAACTGTTTATAGGTTCTGTGTATACATGAGTCTCTACATGTATTTCTAACCTTCCTGTATTAGAGGGAAAAACAAAACATAGCAAGACAAAACAAAAAACAAATTCCTATAAAAACATGAAACAAAAAAGTCATATAAAACCACAGTACAAGGTGATCCACAGTGGTTACTGTGTTGTCTCTTATCTTCAGTAGACTTGTCCATATCATCAGGCATAGTTGAATATAGCAGTATAATTGAATATAGCAGTATATAACAATATTAATAAAAACAAAACATCGTAGACAGTGTAAAACTTTAAAAGCGGGTAGTAATCAAACCAGACTGGGTATCCTAGTGAATCTTGTCATCTTCAGTAGTTGCCTATACTTTCAGACTTGATACAGAATGTCAGTCATAACAGTTTTGAATAAAATCTGTCAATACAAAACAGCAATCTAACAAACCAGATTCAATTAAGATCAATCATGATAAAACAGGGTAAGTTATACAGGGCTTCAGATTAAGTTAATAGGAGATTAAGGATGATTATCATATTATATCCTGCTATTTTTGGGATAGCTGTCTGTACCCTCAAATCTAGTACAAGTAGACAAAGTGGAACAGAATACAATCCATCTAAACAGAATGGTGTGAGTAATGTGGATTTTAAATCCTGATACATTATTAACAATATCCTCTGCCTTTTTTTTTTTTTTTTTCTTTTTAGACTATTCCTCCTCTTTCACTTCCACAGGGTTCTGCGCATTTTGGGTCCCACCACCTCCCTCAGTTTTTAGATTGGGGGCAACATGCTTTTTACCTAAGTGGTTCTGAACCTTCTCACTCCTGGACTTGATCTCAAGTTGTGTTCCTTTACCTACAAAAGCCTCAAGGTTATCCTTCATTATAGCTGAGTAGTTTTCTACTGCACGTAAGTATCCTGTCTTTCCAACCTATCTGCAGGTGCTGGTCGAGTTGCCCCTTTTTCTCTCTGGTTCCCTGTCACATAGAGCATTGTTTTCTCATATTTGATTTTCGGTCCATAAACCCTCTTTCAGGTTGATTAGATTTCCTATACAGAGCATCTCAGTGGACCCTATCTCCTTGATCTACTCTGCCTGCCTGCCTGCCTGCCTGCCTGCCTGCCTGCCTGCCTGCCTGCCTGCCTGCCTGCCTGCCTGCCTGCCTTTCTTTCTTTCTTTCTTTCTTTCTTTCTTTCTTTCTTTCTTTCTTTCTTTCTTTCTTTCTTTCTTTCTTTCTTTCTTTCTAAGTGCATCTGTGTTAGAGATTATAGCCAACCTTCTCTATCTCATTTCTGCTATACTATTTTTCTGCCATTGGTTGTCTACTTTTCTCCTTCATTCTACTGCCTGCCCCATTCATTGAGGCCTCTCTGCCACTGTTCCTGAAATCCTGGTATTTTTTCTCTCTCTCTCTAGAATGTCCTTCACTATTCTCTGTAGGGTTGGATTGGTAGTCACAAATTCCCCCAGTTCCTCTTTGTCATGGAAGCATCTTGTTTTTCCATTAATTTCCATTAATTCCTTGTATGGACAGCTATTTTGAAGAGAATGAGAGACACTAAGACAGTTTTGCAGGGTACATCAATCCGGGCTGGAGGCTATTTTCTTTCAGGGTTTGGAATACTTTGCTCTAAGCTCTTGATTTGATGGTCTGTGTCATGAAGTCTGCTGTGATCTTGATGGGTTTTCCTTTATAGGTGGTCTGTTTCTTTTCTCTGATGGCTTTTAATATTCTGTTCTTATATTGAATTTCTGGTATCTTGATTATTATATATCTGGGTGTAGCTCTGTTTTGGTTGTAGGTGGCTGGATTTCTGTATGCCTCATACATCTGAATATCATTTTCTTTTCCAATGCTTGGGAAGTTTTCCTTAATTATTTCTGGGAATAGCCTTTTTATTTCCTTTGTATTTACTCCTGCTTCGTCACTCACATGTCTTATTCTTAAGTTATAGATTCTCTTGCAGTCTTCTAGCCTTTGTATTGTTACTGTCTGTTTCCTTGTTATTTTAAAGAGATCTTTCCTTTCATGATCACATGTTGCAAACCTGTCTTCAAGTTTTGATAGTCTATCCTTAGTTTTTTTTTTAATTTAATTTCTATCAGTACCAGAGATTGAACTCACGACCACATGCTTGCAAGGCAGGCGCTTATGTGCTGCTGAGCTAAATCCTCAGCCCCCTATCCTTAGTTTTTTTCAAGCAGTTTTGCCAGCTTTTAATGGAGTTTTTAATTTCCTGGTAATCTCTTTGAATCTGCTTCATGTATCCTAGGTTTTCTTTATTTTCTTTATTGAACATTTCTCTCCTTTTTTTGTGTTCCTCCCTTTTTCCATCTGTGTCTTCTTGAGAAGTGCTTAACATTTCTTTTATTCATCTACTTATATCTTGCTTTACTTGATTTAATATTTTGGTTTTGAGCTTGTCTATGAGGTCCCGAAGATTCTCTTTTATTTCCATTGATGCTGTTTCTGATGTTGCGTGTTTGCTGCCCTCAATCTCTTTTGTACTTACCTCTCCTGGATCAGTGTTCTAAGGACTGGGGGTTGGGGACTGGGGACTTTTTCTTGTTTCTTTCTCTTGTCATGTTTTTGGTTTCTTCCATACAGGTGTATAGTGGAGATCCCAGCCCCTTTCCTTGTTGGTTATGGTTCTTCTGAAGCATGCTGGCTAGGGATTTCTGCCCATTCCAGTTTGCTCTTGGTCATTGAGGTGCAAGCAGGAGCTGTGTATGCTGGCTCCTCCTCACCAGTCCAGTCAAGCTTCCGGGGCCTTCACCAGATTAGTGTGTGCTGCTCTTAGGGAATTGGTTTGGGATGACTTATTGGGTCCCAGCCAGGGGCATGACCCAAGCCAAGCAGATCCTACCAATCTGCTCTGGGAAGGGAGGGACCAATTGAGGTCACTGTCGTTCCTAGTTGAGGCCTGTCCTGCCTGATTCCAGCATGTTGTCCAGTTGGACGCTCCTTTTCCGTGGGGGGGTCTTATTCCCAGCACTCACTGTGGGTTAATGCAGGTCCCTCGCCGGCTCCGATCTCCGTTGGGCTCGCTGACCTCCGTCTTCAGCACGACTGGCTAGTGGCAGTGGCACGATTTGGGTGGCTCCAGCCAGAGCACTGTGGCCGCTAATCTTAGCTTCTCCGATGGTAGCCCCCGGACTGCGTGTTTGACCAGCTCTTTTGCCTTTCGTTTCTGCCTGGGTCGAGAGGATCCATCTCCCTCTGTCCGGGCCTCTCCAGGATGTTTTATTCCGGCATGAGTTGTCTCTCTCAGGGAGGCTCTGTATCCTGCTACTTATTGATCCCCTCACTTTGTCTACTTTTCTTCTCTTTCTCTCAAATTCCAAGTAAAAAGGATTTGGTGGGGAAAGAGTCTGGCTTGATTTACTGAAAAGGATAAGAACTGAAGTCTAGATAGTAAAAGTTCATCAGGCCATGCAAATTATGGAAGCAATAGGCTTTATACTTCATTTATAAGTGACTTCTTTCAGTACCAGATTTATTTTTGGGTGCTAGTATTGAGGCTGTAACTGACAATAGTAGCAAGTTGTTTTTTCTCCATCTTCTTTTAGTGGTAGCCATATTTGATTACTTTAGCAACATAACATAGGATAGTTTGCCTGATCTGATGATAGTATGTTAAAGAGTTGCCTGAGCATGTCTTGAGTTTCTGAGATTATAATGGTGTCTTTAGTTTCAGGGAAATGTGATAATGTGTGTTACATTTCTCCCTGGGTCCTTTCTGCTGTAGTTTTATTGTTTGTAAAGACTATATTTAGGAATCGCTTTAGATTCCTGATAGTATTTAAACCATTTGTTTTGTATAATTTGATTATTAGGGCTGAACATACTTGATTTTTTTTTCTATGCATGCATTTTGTTCAAACTGTAGGTTAAAGTTTTTCTTGGTTATGTCAGGTAAAGGAGATTAACTGAATATCATATTAGGTTTGAAAAGCTTATTTTATTTAGCTTGCTCCATGTATGCTGTATATATGAAACAGTTTTAACCATGTGCTATTATTTGGGCTTTAAAAACATCTTTTTAGTAGAAAGGGCCAACTTACAATAAATACTGTTATAGTATACTTAGATGAAAAGAAAATTGCAGGATTGAATTCTGTGATCATGAGTTTTGGAGTTTGCATGTGACAGAATGTGTTATTCTTGAGCTTTTATTCAAGTAGAAAAATAATATCAATTATTAATTATTTAGGAAATTTATTTAGTGTTAAACTGGACCTTAATCTCATGGTTTTCTTAAGCATATTTATAAATCAGCTTTCTAATTACAGAGATGAATTGTTTCTGGTTAATTTGACTATCACCAGTTCAGGCAAACTATCATCTGGTGTGTACCTATTTGACTGTCTTAAAATTTTATATATAAAATTCAATAAATGTTTCAAAAGCTTCTTGCATTATTTCAAGTTATTTCAGTAAGTATTTATTGAACTGTGGTATTCCTGTTTTCACTTTGCTTTACAGTTATTTTAGGAAATACTGTATGTCCTTTATTGTTGGAAAATGCTATCAGAGCCACATGTAACAAAGTTACAAACTGAGTGTTATAAATGATACAATGTGAAATAGGCAATACTATAATTGCAAAAGTAGTAATTTTAAACTAGGAATGTAGATAGAAGCAGTTTAGTACTTGTGATCAGTAGTTGCTTTTATTTTAAAATAGATTTTAAAAAATCTTAAGCAAAACCCTGGAACTTTGTTTTATGTAGTTTTCTATCGTGTTATTCAGTTTTATCATGCATATTATTAAAATGATTTCTAACTTCTAAATTCAGCTGCAGTAATGTATAAACAAGGCACTTTCAGGATACTCCTTTTTTTATTTAAAAGCCTTACAGGTTGACTTTTAGAGGTGTACTTCAAGAAAAACTTGGTGTTTTTGTTTGGGGAATGGTCCTTGAAGTCATGTCTTCCTGAGGCAGTCAACCATCCTTGTAAACTGGCCTTTGTAAGTGGGACATTTTTATCTCCGAGGTAATGTTTAATATGATAGCCATTTACCACATGTGGCTGTTGAAATTTAAGCTAATTAATGTTAAGTAAAATGAAAAATTCAGATCCCTAGTCTCTTGGCACAATCTGAGTTCTAGGATTTTTATTGCTACTAATTTAGTTGTTGTTTCTAGGCCTTTTTAGGGAAGAGAGTTAGACACTTTTTTTTTTTAAAATACTGTACATAGTAATTTGTACTGATACTTGGCAATCTCCCAAGTCCAGGATTGTGAGGTTTTTACTTCTATTGTCATTCTTAAGTCTTTGTGTATCTTTGCCTCATGCCAGACTACTGGTTCTCAGCTTTAATTCCTAAGTATAAGTTCAAGTATCATAGAATAATGATATTGTCTTCAGTAATGTCATCACTGGAGGTGATAGTTTTTATTATATAGTTTTACAGATTTTCTTTTTTCATTTTGGTGTCTGTCCTATTCAGAATGTGCCCTGGAACTCCCATGTTTTAAAATCAACCAGAATAGGTATAATTCCTCTCTGGTTTTGTCCCCAACTAGTTACATGGTGAGATACATTTGTTTTCTTTTATCTTTGATTGTTGGAAGTTATATAAAATTTTAATCTTTTCATAATTATATAAAATGTGGTTCAAATCTGTAAAGCAGAGCATATTCAGAGACAGAGAGAGAGAGAGAGAGAGAGAGAATGACAATGTGTATGTATATGGAGAGAGATGGACAGACAAATGGGTAGACAGGCATGGAGAGGGAACTGTGAGCTGTTTTTCCCAAATAATCCTTTGATTTATTAATTTTTTATAGGATTATAGTTTTATTCCTTTCTGTGGTTTTTTTTTTCTTGTACACTGATAAATATTCATGTCTAAGACTGATGAGTCTTAAGTATTTTGGGTATAGATACCTTTACTTCTGTCTTGCATTTGAAGAAGCAACATTCCTTCCTTGCACATTAGAAGGAGTACAGCTTAGTTCTTTTAACTTGGAGATAAGGTAGGTTTTAGCTATTCTTTTACTTTGACAACTTTTGAAATATAGTAACACCAAAGTATATCTATACCTGATTAAGGTAATTCCCCAGAGTTTGGTACTTTCTAAGTTTTGTCCAAATTTTCATTACTGTTTTGTTTCATGTTTTATTCCTATAAGTAAAACAAAGAATTGAATTGTTAATAATGTGGAGTGGTGTTAAAACTTTCAAGACAAAAATTTTATTTGTATTAAATATATTTTTTATGGATTTAACATGTGTGGTTATGATGATCTCAGCAAGGAGGTTTTCATCCTCTCTAAACTGGAACTGTAATTGTTTTTTCAGGCTTCCAGAATGGCAGAAAATAGAGTTGAAGAATAGGAAAATAATTGAGGTTAATGTCACCTGCATTATATTGGTTGACATTATGAAAGTACCTTTTTAAAATTTTATCATTTTGCCTGTAACCCAGATTTCTTTTGGCAGTATGGTTTGAACTCAGGGCCACTGCACTGAGCTGCATCCTTAGCTTCTTTTTTGATCTTTTTAATTTTAACATAGGGTCTTAATAAGTTGCATGTTGCCCCAGCTAGACTTCAATGTGTGTGGTCCTCTAGCTTCAGCCTGCATAAATGCTGGGATTACAGGTGTGGGCCACAACTCCTGGCCTAATATCTTCCTAATGGTAGCTCAAAGTTTTTCTTTTCCTCTTGCCAAGTAGAATGATTGAGAGGGGATGCTGACTAGGAAAGTCTAGGAAAGTAACTTTTCTTCATTTTAAAGATTCTGTTTTATGGTGGAACAGTTGGGAAGATGTTTTTTTTTTTTTTTTTTTTTGGTACTGGGAATTGAATTCATGATCTTGTACTTGCCAGGAAGGCGCCTACACCATTGAGCTAAATCCTGGCCCTGGGAAGATGGTTCTTGTTGGGTGGTTGGTGAATGTATGCTTCCTTCATGGGGAATGGCAAGGGAAGGAAGTTAGTAGTAAAGAACATGTATCTTTGGTCCCAAGTGGATAAAAACAGGTTCATTCTGTTTGAGTGCCGCGAGGGAAGAGAATCTGGGAAAAAAGAATTTAAAAAGTCACTTTCAAAAAAACAAAACAAAACTTTTTTTTTTTTTTTACAGTACTTATGTTTGAATTGCCAGTTCATTTTTCACGTGTTGTTACAAGACGTGTTTAAAGTGCTTTTGAGATCAGAAAAGAAAAAAAAATGGAAGATCGAAAAAATCTTTCTCATCTCTCCCTATTGGTATAGTTTCTGTTCCTATTACTGTTCTCTTTTTTATTTTATTTATTTATTTACTGGGAATTGAACTCAGGACCTTGTGCTTACTAGGCAGGTGCTGTGCCACTGAGCTACATCCCTGGCCTCTGTGTATGACTGTTTCCTAAGTTCTGGTTAAGCTTTGGCAGCAATGTGAACATAAACTTGTGTTTCCCAGAAGGCAAACCACATGAGTAATTGAGCAGTTAATTGTGGAAGGCCATGTGCAATTGGAAGAGAAAGGTTGTACACTTCAGCTCATTGATTAGTGTGTCCTAGGTAGCCATGAGAGGAGATGTAAAGAAATGTTATTACTAATAATATACTGCTACTTTTTCTTGGCAATTTCACTATTCTTTCATCTATTTGTTGCTGACTTAACTTACAAAAAGAGAGCAAATGCGTTTGTAGACCAGACAGGGAAGGTTTAGAATTAATGGCAGGAGCCAGGTATAGGGGATGCAGTGGGTCCGAATAGGTTATGTATGGGTAGACCAAAGAAAGACACGCAGGATAGAGCAAGATAAGGGTTGAATGAGCAGCAACTAAAGGAGCTTATGGTTGAGAATGAAGCAAGGTGCTGTATTAAAATCCAGGTTGCAGTCACACATCAGAACACATACTGGAGGATAGGCAGTTGATTAAAGGTGTATAATTTAGGTGCTGGAACGTTTATAGACACTAGATTTTTTTGTTAGGAAAACACATGGGTGTGAGACTGTGTCTTCTAGCTGGGGAAGTTCTTCAGGGTCTTCAGAGGTAATAACACTAGTAGCTAATAGCAGCCATAGATTGCAGCATTACAATCTACATCTGGCAGTTCTGGGCTTGGGCTGATTCCTGGACTTTTATGGGAAATTAGGTTTTGATGCATTTGCCTCTCAAAGTGGGACAAATTTTTTTTTTTTTTTGATCGTGGTTCATAAAATCTTAATCCTTTGTTGTGTAGAAATTTGGAACTAGGAGGTTGATTTTTGGAAGCAGATGATTAGATTAATGTGATACAACACACCATTGACATTTGAAAGAGGTGTATCATGAAGCCTTCCAAAAGTCTCACTTTGGAAATACCATTATGACATACAATTTTCCTCATAAAATAAAATTTTTGCCCTAGCTGGCCCATTTAACAAAGATGTTTGTGCAGATGGTTTTTTCTTGTTTTTCGCTAAGCATATGGTTAACTGGTTCAGTTCATGAGTCTGAGTAATCCCTGATGATTTTCCACTCTTATCGTTTTGGCCAACACTAGTCATTCCTTAAACCTCTTCATGTTTTTGTCTTTTTGAGACAGGGTCTTGCTATGCAGTTCAGGCTGGCCTTGGGCTCACTTTGTAGCCCAGCCTGGTCTCAAACTTGCAACAGTCCTCCTGCTTCAGCCTAACCTTTGTGTTTGCCACCAGCTCTAGCAGTTGGGTTGTTTTTAAATTTTATGTCTAGTTTCAATGAAAAGAACTTTAAAAATAATAGCTTCAGGAAAGTTACTGTGCCAGGAAGTTCCTGGCATCAAGTAAAGGTAAAAACAAAACAAAACAAAAAATCAAAATAAAAACAAAACCAACAATAAGCTACCCACAAAGAGATTCATTTGCAAGTGAATTCGTTTTTTGGGGGGGTTGACCTCACCCTCAAGTCTGCAACATTGCTGGTGACTGTTCAGAGGTCCTTTTTTTAGTGGGTCTGATAGTTGAAACTGACCCCAAGTCCGTCAATGTCTAGGATCTTCTGTTTGTATGTGGCAGTTTTGGGGTAAACATTTAAAGCCATTTGTTTGTAAATTAATACTGGTTGGGTATTCTTTATCTAAAATGCTTGAGACCAGAGCTGTTTCAGATTTTGAGTTTTTTTTTTGAATTTGAAATAATTTCACACTTTACTGGCTGAGTATGCCATGGCACTCAGAATAAGTTTTAGATTTTGGATTCTGATTTTTGGATTAAGGATACTCAACCTGTATTAACTTTAGTAATAATTTTATTACAGGGACACTAAGCTAAGCATATTAAATAAAGTTCTTCAAGGAAACAGGAATTTATAGGTGTTTCTGTGTCTTTCTTTGTTTTTAGTTCTGGTATTATTTCCCTCTAGAACTTCATGACCAAAACACTTGCTTACTTTTATTCAAGATGGACAGTTTGTTCTGGGGATAAAGGTAGTAGTGTAATTCTCTTGCTTATATAGGAGATGATAGTTTGATTCTTTTTGGATTATTTATGTAGTTTTCTTATTTGGAAATTTCACTAATTTGTAAGTAATTTCACTAATTTGTAAGTTGCTGTCATTTGTTGGTGCACACCTTATCTACTGCCTGTGTTTTCTACCCAGCTTATACCCCATTTTTAAGTGTCAAATTACTAACATGAATTTAACCTTCTGCCTACAGAAGTAAGAAAATTATCATGGTTGGATGTATTATTGAGGGAAGTTTATTGGGTTTTCTTACATACTGTTAAACATATAGTGAATCTTTTTGTCTTTATAAAATTTTTCAGCTGTGTGATTAAAAATTACTGAAGGAGAATTTGTATTTTGTTGAATGAATTCACTTAATTCTTACAGAATAAAATTAAATTGTATTTAGAAAATACTGTAATTAAACACTGACATCATTTGCTCTCCTTTTAATTTTTATTATTTGATGCTTTTACATGTCTGTAATATACAGGTTATAAAGTTTCAAGATTGAATTTAGGGCCTTCATATGGAGCTGCATCCCCAGCCCCTCATCCCCTTTAAAATACTTCTAAAATTTTGGGGCAGAGTCTCCCTTAAAGCACTAAGTTGTGCATGCTGGACTTAAACTGGCGGTCTTCCTGCCTCATTACTCCTAGAATGCTGGAATTATGGGCTTGTACCACCATCCTAGCTTCAGAATTTAATTTTATGTGCAATATAATTTTAATGTTGCATACAATGGTAAATGTTTTGATGTTGTAATTATTGAAACTTACTATAAGTTCTGTTCAGAGCTGTTGTAAGTCAGATTCACTCCAAGTCTTGACAAAGTGAGCATTATACAGTACACCTGTGAAAGTTCATAGCTTGAATGTTCATAAGTCAGGGACTTATAGTATTTAATTGTCTGTTCACTTGTCTGTTCGCCCATATCCTCATGCTTCCATGTTATCTGTGTTGAGGTTAGACATTTCTACGCTAGGATAATTTATAGTTCAGTGGGATCTCTTGAGTTGGTAATGTCAGGCTTTCAAATTTTTGACATTTTAAACTTATTTTTGTTACTTCTGAGGAAAAGAATCTATGGGTTTTAGTAAGAGTTTTAGCATTTAATAAAAAAATGTTATCTTTATTTTACCCTCTTTGAATTATGTTTGGGGGAGATAGACTGTGATATAATTTGAAAAGTAAAGCCAGATATCTCTTAATTCTTACTTTACTGTTAAGTTTTATTACAAAGTGATAGTAGTACATTTACAGAATGTCATAAAAGCTACATAAGTAGCTTTAAGGAGTCCTTATTTTTGCAAACATTTTATAAGTGGACTTTATGAAACTAAATCTTTCGTGGAACCATGCTATATAAAGCAATAAAATCATTACTGTTTCTGCTTGAAGATGATGTGAAGACAGTTTGACTCAAGGTCTCTGAGACACATTCACACAACTGGAGAGTTCAGAGGAGTACAGAGAGTTCAGATTCAACCCAGACCCTCCATTTTTGTGGACGAGGAAACTAAAAGGTCCTGTAATGTCTGTGGAAAGCAAACAAAATAACTTTGCAAAGTTTCATCAAGTTCATTATTCTTCTTTCCAGATATTTAGCACTGGGTCGTGACAAAAACAAAAATGCTTTTTTAAAGCTTTGTAGTTTCCCCTTTAACTTTTGCAGTTATTGTTTTTTTTTTTTCCCTAAAAGTTTAGAGAACCTTTTAACTTTTACTCCAAAGCCAGAAGGAACTTCTGATTTTTCCGGAAGCATTAAAGTTGCCTATTGAATCTGTGAAAGTTCAACAGGAAGAATGTAGGAGGCTGGTTGTGGGATGGGGAAGGAAGGTTAGAGGGTGGTGGTTATTAGGGAGAACAGGAGATTTTGTGTATCATAGCTGTAGGCTATTTAGAAGTGGTAAACCAGCTCACTCACTTGGTGTTGGGAGTAACTCCGTCATATAGCTCATGAGTGGAAAAGTCAGAATTGCAGTCTGATCTCTAATGAAGCTGTGTTTCTTTTGAATTTTGTTGTATTGTATTGTCTTTTAAGCTCTCTGGGGTATCTATAATTTCTCAGTAACATGCTATTGTATTTCTCAAGTAGAGGGGTATTTCATCTTTAAGATGTAGGTCCTATAAATTAAAATTTTTCTTGATCTTTTAAAAAATCTTAAAACTCTGAAACATGATTCTGCTTTGAATAAAGGGTACTTTTATCTGCCAAATGATTATTAGGCTTCACTAGTCATTTATTTTCTTGAAATGAAAGTAAAACTTTCTGAGCACAGCCTTACTGAATATGGATTTCAGGATGATAATAATGCTTCTTGTCCCTGCAGTTTCTGAATTGATCTGAGTTTGGCAGTGAATTATGTATGTGTTATTTCAGGAATTTTGCACATGCCCTGTTTTAAACCACTGATTATTTTTGTAAAATGCTGTTGTGTGGATTTGTCTCATTCCATTGACACTGAACTCATCAGATGGCTATATTGTCTTCTAGGAATGTGACTTGAATTGATTAAATGACAGAGGCAGCAACATCTGTTTTATAAGACTGGTTTAGTTTCCTAAAACTTTGAATTTTCAAATTTACAGCTTACAAATAGAATGAAGTATATTTCTTTGGTGTCTTAAAAAGATTTTCAGCTTTGATGATAGCTTATTTAAATCTTATTCTTAGCAATTATTTTTATAACTCATTCTGTTAATTTTCAAGGAAAAGTCACATCAAGAATGTTGGAGGTTTATAGTCTTGGATAAAAACTTTGAGTGATCTGCTAGAAAAATGCACTTGTTCAGGTAGTTGTAAAACTGCAGGCAAAAAAGCAAAAGGCAACCCCTCCCCCCCAACTACGTTCAGTTGTGGGGAGGTAGAGTGCTGTATGACTCCCTGTCAACTTGATTGTTTGTTGATGTCTTTTGGGTATTATTATGTATTAATAATGCTGCTCACTGTATACACAGTTACCTTCTTTAATACACAGCTCTTAGATTGATAGATTTATCACCAATAAATTTTTTTGGTGATACTAACCCATACATGTATCTCTTTTATTTTTCTGTGCTGTTATCTGCCTTTTTCCTCATCCTTTGCATTTCTTTTCCCATCAAGGAAATAGGTCCATCATAGACTTTCTTGATTTATTAACTCAGTCTTTATCTGGATAAATTTGATGACCAAAATTAGTTAAATAATTTATGTAGTATTCTAGGGAACATGCTTACCCAATTTGGTCTTGTCAAGATCTTTCCCTCTGTGCTTTCTGAATGTAGTATATCCAAATGATATTTTCATTTCTGGATAGAATCCTTTTAAGAATATGTAGACTGATAGAGATAGTCCCATATAATAAGCCTAGAGGGTTTGTCATATCAGTGGGCCTTATTGTATTTGGTTGATCCAGTAGTCTTTGTACAATGAGTTTTCTTTTACAGTTGGGAATCTTGCCTGTGGCTTCAAGGCGAGCATTTATTTACTAAATAACCTTGGCAATGATTTTTCGTCTTTTGTACTCCTAAATCTGATCTGTTTTGTGTTTTAGACTCAGAAAATGAACCTATTTGCCCTCCCTGTGTCTTTTGTTATAAGTTATAATGATAACCATCTATTGTGATAGGAAGTTTTATATTTTCTGTCTCCCTAGGCCTTTTTATTTAAAAAAGTATAATTTGCCAAGTACTGTCTTATTTTGGTAGTTATCTATAACTGTTAAAATAATTCAAGTGTCGTAACTAGAAAATAAGGTACTACCTTTGAAGTGTAATACAGGCTTGTATCACATAGAACTGTGCCTTCCCTTAAGTGGCTAGAGAGAGGCTCTTTGAGGACAGTCCATGTATATACTCTGCCATGGGCACCTTAACTCAGAACCTGCTCAGTATATTCAACAATAGCTCGCTCCACAAGTACTAGTTGAATGAATTCCTAAGAGAAATAAAAACCTGAAAGGAAAGATTCTTTTTTTTTTTTTTCACCTGTTTGTCTTGATATTTAAAATTAGTTTGAGCTACAAATGGTGCTTTACTAGTAAATGTGACGATGTAGTATGAGCATAATCAGTGTTCTGGTTGATCATCATAAGGAAAATGTTCAGAGTTTTACATAATCTGCCCAGAGTCAGAAAGTGAATAAATGACAAACAGGCTTCAAAACCAGGCAGCCTTCATGTTTAACCACAATGATTTTGGCCCGTCAGTATTTATTGAGACCCAGCTCTACAATTTCCCACCGATTTCCTTCTCCCCATATGGAGGGTTGAGGGCCTTGAGCCATCTCCCTAGCCCTTCTTTTGTAGTTCATTTGGAGAAAGGGCCTCAGCAAGTTGTGCAGGCTGAGCTCAAACTTATAATCTTCCTGTCTCAGCCTTTCAGAGTCCTGGGACCACAGATGTATTCCACCACACCCCACTTCCCACTGATTTCTTCAAGTGACATTGTGGAGATTGCTCATTGGCGACAAGAAAAATATGGAACACTGATAATTCAGTGTGTGTTGGCTTCCTCTCTGACCTTCTTTCTCTATTGCAAGTGATTAAAGTTTCAGCCCACCCTTCTTTTCTTGAATGTAAGTGCATCCAGCAAGTCCTGTGAGCTCAGTGCTGTGGGAAGCAGAGGCAGGATGACCCATGATTCAAGGGAAGTTACTGACTTAGCCAGAGCCTGTCTCAAAACTAGAAGGGCTGAGGATGCAGCTCAGTGGTGGAGCACTTGCCTAGCATGTGTGCGTCCTGAGTTCAACACCTCCCACACAAAACACAACAACAGAAAACATGCTTAAAGGTAGCTTCTGAAGCATCAGATGGAAATAGCTGAGCTTATAGGCCTACAGGATATAAATTGTTAACATTATAAAAAACATGATTACTTTGGGAAAATTGAATGTCTGCTTCATCAGTATTATTACCCTTTATTTGGTCTAAGATGAAAATAAGACGCTAAAAAAGAAAGGATTGGTATTATGTTTACCATAGAAAACAGACGTAACTTTGAACTTAAAATTATTTTTTCTGAGACTATTTGCCTAATTGGTGTCTTTTTTGTAAATGAGAACGAGACCAATACATGGAGACAGTGGCAAAAGAGGAAGAGAATGAACAAAAGAATTAGGATGTATTGTGTACATGCACTAACTCCTTATGAGGAATATAATTATGTACTAATAAAAATAAAAATTAAAAAAATAAATGATGTTCTTTATAGAATAAACATACTAATTTTAGGTTGTCTCTTAAATGTTAGAATATGGTATTAGGACAGATACATGTTATTTCTCGAGGCTGGGCAAAGGAAAGTAGACTTATACTGGACCATTGATTATTTCTTGCGGTACAAGTTTGAAATAAAAAAAAAAAAAGGTGGGCATGGTGATCACACCTGTAATTCCAGCACTTTGGAGGCTGAGGCAGGAAGAGTGGAAGTTTGAGTCCAGCCTGGGCAACTTGTAGAGCCTGTTTCAGAATAAAGTGAGGATGTAGCTCATTGTAGAGGCCCCAATACTAGAGGTGGGGAGAGTACTTAATAAGAATGAAGTCCCAGTGTTAAAATCTGATGACTGTTTAACCAGATGGGAACTGTTTTCCTGAAAGTGCTTTAGGGCATTTAGAGGTAATGCTTCTACCTGCTTAGTGAAAGCAGAAATTTAGGTGTTTGATGAAAGTATTTTCTAACAGGGAATGTTTAAAAGTCAGATGATAATCTTCTATAAGTCTGAAGGGTGACACAATTCACTGCTGCTAAATAAGAACTTAGTGTTTCTTGCAGATGAGGATATTGCTTTAGAAAATGATTTGTCATAAAAATAAGGTTTGTGTGAAACGTGTATCACTTTTGAGTAAACTCTTGTTGATTTTCTTAAGCAGAAATGTCTGAGAGTAGATTTACAGTCTATTAAAAATCAAAATTTGAGGGCTGGGGATTTAGCTCAGCGGCATGAGCGCCTGCCTTCGATCCCTGGTACCACCAAAAAAAAAAAAAAATCAAAATTTGCTTTGGTACATAGGATATAATATGTTTCTCTGTCTAGTACTATATAAAATGGGCCAGCCCACCTGCGGAAAAACTGATAGAGAACAGAGGAGATGGGGAAGGGAATCACGAGTATCAGATCCCTACAGCAGACAGAAAGTACCCAATGAATAAGATGCTCACTTTTTCTCTGAATGGACCAGACAGTAACCTCCACTTAACAGTTCCAAATCAGCATATCCAGCTGTAGAAATAAATTGTGGCGTTTCCTGGGTAAAGAGCAGCAGTAGGAAACATTAACTTTGTATGGTTGTACTGTGACATACTAAGGCTTAGCCTTGGTTCCTGATCATCTACATCTTTATTCATAGTTAAAGTTGTAATTCATTGTGCTAATTTTCCTAGAGTGATTTAATCCACTTAGCTTTTGTTGTTTACCAAAACAACTTTTGGGTGCTTACTATGTGAGGGCAAGTGGTAAGATCTGTGACCTTATGAGGAATTTTTTGAGTATCTTTTTTTCAGTTCTCAGCGGGGAGCTGGTCTAGATTTTTCTTGGGGTCAGAGAAGAGAAAGCAGTTTATTCTCCCTGGGGATGCTTGCAAAAATGGGTGAAACTAACACCTTTAAAGATGTGTTTGAGTTCATTAAGAGGGAGGAAATAGACAACATAAGAAAAGCATGAATTTTTTGATCATGTCCCAGGTATGGAATACACAGGCTTCTCTTGAGTCACTTGAACATAGAATCTAGGTTGAGGTCAGACCTAAGTGGGAGAAAAAGATAAAACACTTAAAAAAATTTTTTTTTCTTTCAGGGCTGGGACTGCAACTCAGTTTTGCTTAGGGTGTGTGGGGCCCTGGGTTCAGCCCTCAGCGCGGTGGGGGGGGGGAGCGGGGTGGAGAGGGTCATGTTTTGGTTATCTGGCATACCAAATAAATACTACTGGTGATGCTTACTGTTAGTGAGTTTGTGCTTCCATAGGCGTTTTCTAAGTAAATGTCTCCTATGTCAGAATTTCCTATCAAAAGGATTGCTTTTATGTGAACATGTTAATATTTTTGGCTTTCTATAAAAGAGGATGGATTACTGGGCGGTAAATGCCAATTTAAAATGTTAGACTTCATAGATTAAAAAATCATAAAGTGTTGCTTTCTCATTTTCATGATTTTTAGCTAGCAGCTGGTGAGTAACTGCATTTGAAGCAGTTGGAGCTCCCATTTTTGTCCCAGAAGAGCATCTCACTGATGAAAATAGAGTTGCGGTTGTCCTAAATGACTGGAGAATGGACAAAGAGATAAAGCAGAGAACAGGGATGGAGTTCCTGATGGCAGTGAGCCAGGGGCTTGCTGACATTTACTGATAACTGAAGAAAGCGTGTGCTGCGTTTCTTGTCCTGTCAGATAGATGCTGCCTGAATCGTGGTAGAAGGGCAAGGCCGGCCCTCCCACTGTGTGCACTGGTTCATTTTTGTAGTTAGGCTTTATGTATGCTGCTGTATTTTTACTCACTTGAATTCAGAATCATTGTATGGATCACATGGTGATGATTTAGACTAAAGAACAGATTTTTTTTTTATCAGTAGCTAAAAATACACTTTGTCTTGATAGCAGCAGCAAGTTGCTGTGTAGACTTGTTTACTATTCAAACTATTGTGTACCTTTGTAAGATTCCTATTGATATGTATTCCCAACGAAATAAAATATTAGAGTAGATGATTAGATATAAATGCCTTTAAAGTTTTAGGCCATGTCTGCTTAGTTAATTCACTTTTGGAAGTCAGATAGTACCCCTGAATACAGAGACGTAACCAGTTGTGTCTCAACCTGCTCAGATCAAAACATCAGATCCTTAAACTACATAGACCCCGCTGAACTACTAGATACTAGAGCTAAAATTTCATAGTGTAAATGCATGTAAATGGATTGTCAGTATTTTGTACTTTTCTATTTATTTTAAGTTTAGAGGGAAATGGTAGTAAATATTTTGATGGCATAATTTATTGTTGGTGGCTTCATGTTTGCTTTTTGTTTTAAAAATTTGTTTTTAGTTAACATATATTATTCCTTGTTGGAAACTCTGTTACTCGGTTCTATGATACACTATTTCATTACTCTGGTGCCCTGATCACAAATTTTATTACCAGTTTTGGAAAGAACAGCACTCTTACCTCATGCCTCATTTCTCTGGCTATAGAAACTGAATTTTAAGAACTATTGAGTGATGCTGAAGGCTCAGCCAGTCAGACCTTTTTTTGTTAATTGTGCCTTACTTATTGGCCCTCCACTAAAGCTTTTTCTCCGTAGAAACAATCAGAAGGCCTCTGTGGTGTTCTCAGGTAGCATACAGGTAATATTTAGCTGTTCATATCCATTATTCATAGTTATTTAAAATATATTTTAAATTAAACATTTTCAAGATGTTGAATCTTTTTCATTTCTACTTTGACTTGATTTGATTTTTTTTTCTTAAGATAAATTTTATAAAATTTCTCAACTTTATCATTTAGGAACTGCAGTATGACACATTTATTTCCAGGCATTTCCTAGCCTTTTCTGTTTCTAGCTTGTTTGAAAAGATTTTCTTTCCTCTGCTGTACGTGTAGACAGTTCTTCATAGTTTTCTTGTCCCCAGTAGTTGCTTTAATCTGGTGGTTTTGCGGGTGTTCATGATGACCATCTGAAATCACATCTTAGATTGGCGTTCACTAGATCCAAGCCCTCGTTTCTCTGCACCGGTGGGTGGATCTTTGCTGTAGGCAGTGAGGCAGTTGGACTGTGTTGTTCAGACCCTCCAACTGCAGTAGCATTACTTTTCTAGGCAGGAAGCTTCTGGAAGCACAGACAGTGGTTAATCATTTTTAAGCTGTTTTTCATTTTTAGTCTCTCATCTTGGGTGAGCTGTTTTTATTTCTAGTTTCACAAAAGTTGACAGGTAGGCCATTGATACTCTGCTAAAAGCAGAGCTTAGCAGACTTGCAGCTAGCTTCAGCTTCTCTTAGTTTTGTTTTCATGGTGATGATAGTATTGTTTTGTTTTCTTTTTAGTTTAACTTTAACCCTAACTAACCCTAACCCTAGCCAAGTCACTAAGTTGCCCAGCTTAGGTTTGAACTTGCTGTCTCAGTCTGCTAGTATGCAGGTGTCACCACAGCTGGCTTGTACTTGCACTTCTTGGTGTGGCTAAGTCTTTTTAACTCTTCTTCCTCCATGTTGTTTGTCATAACAGTATGCATATATCCTGTGATTTTATTTATAAGTAAATTAATTGAAAAGTAGAACAATTTTTAGCTTATTATATTTCCTTTAATACTCCTTTGATTTTTAAGAAAAACATTCTTAGGTATCTTTGTGTATTGTATGGAATATGCACATTTTCCCACTTTCATAATTCAGCCAAAATTTGTTTAGTTTTATGGGTCTTACATTGTTGAAGTAACTTTTGAATGTGGTTAAGGTGAGTTTGATCAGATAGAATGAGGGTTTTCAGATGAAGTTGGACTGAACGATGTTTATCACTCAGGCCTATTTCGTCTGCAAATGATTAGAAAATGCCTCGTCCTAAAGCGCAGCAAGGATTTAGGATACAGTTTTTCTTTTCCTCTTTTCCTTTCCACTTACTCTTTTTAGTCCCCTTGTATATCATTTGTATCTTTCTATTTAAAAGAGGGAAATACAAAGTTTCTGATTTAATTCCTTTAGGTAGATTCTGGTTATTAGAAATTTTTTAAATGACTTTAAGGCTAGAAAGGTAATTGGATATTGTTAATAATGAAATTAAACCATGTTCATGCCTTTTTGTTAATTAGTCCACCTGATCATCCTTAAACTTTGGGGAACTTCTCACTGAGTTCATCATTGGAGGGTTTTCTTGTGAGACACTTGTCCAGTAGTCCATTCACTTGAGGACTAGAGAAGGTTCCTGATTTTCACTTCCACTCTTCCCAGGATGAGTTCGTTTTTCTAAGGAGTAGAGCTGTATCTTATTTCCTTGTGCTTTTCTTTATAATTTTGGGTTATTCTGATTATTAAGAAGTAGAAATTCTTACCTTTCTTTGGAAGGGAGAAAGTGGGTTTTAGAGATTGTGAGGAGGATCTTCCTGAGCGTACAGTCTTCCAGTTCATCAATTCCCTCTCTGCTTTCCAGTTTCAACTTTACCCTACTATGTAATTAAAACAAGTGAACTTTAAAAAGCATGGAATGCAAAGGAGTTTTGCAGAAGTATCAGGTTGTTTGACAAGTTGCCTACATGATTGTGTTTTGGATTGCTTCCTGAAAAAATAGATCATGAAGCTATTGATTTAAAGCATAGATTACATAATGGAGAGGAATGTACTTCAGGTTTGGTGTAGTGAGCAGTTTATCAGTATTTATAAATTTCATATGTAACAAAAATGAATAGAGTTGAATTACTTTCATAGCAATATTTCATGAATTCCTTTTGCAAATTGTGGCAAAGTCAAGCCCAAACATTGTTATAATTCATTCATGACAAACCTCTCAGAAAAAGTTATGGAGAAGCTTTCACAATGTGATAAAGGATACCTACAAAACTCCTGTAGCTCACATTTTATTTCATGGTGAAAGACGGAATACTGTTCCCCCTGAGGTCTGGAATGAAGCAAAGATACCTGTTTTCACTGTTTTTCAGTAATGCTTGAGTCTAGTAAGTACAGCAACATAAAATTAAAAAAGCCATACAAGTTAAAAGGAAAGAAATAAGGCTATTCCATTTTTCAGACAACGTGATTGCTGAAACAATCCCCAAGGAATCTAGTAAGAAAACAAAAATAGCAGGGTGGCAGTACCTGTAATCCTAGCACAAGTTGAAGCCCAAGTATTACTTTTGAGTTGGGGTTCATGAACAAACAAAAACAAATAACCCCTCTCCAGAGCTAATAGTTTGCAGGGTTACAAGATGCAAAGTAAATATACAAAGTTAATAGAATTTCCACGTATTAGCAGTGATCTTGTAGACACCATTTTATAATTGCTTCAAGTACTTAGGTGCAAATATAATGAAACACATAAAGGTTTCAGGGAAAATGACACTCTCCTTTTAACTGCTGGTACTAAAGTAACTGGATACCCATAATAAAAAGTTAACTCAAGCTTCACATGCTACACAAAAAGGAATTCAAAACAAAACATATAATTTTTGTGTAAAACTATAAAGGTTCTTCAAAAAATTTGTCAGGTTGAGGATTAAGAGTTCTTGACTCTGATACAAAGAGTGTAATCCATAAAAAGATAAATTGACCAGGTGACATTGTGAGAGGCTGAAGCAGGAATATTGCAAGTGGGAGCCTAGCCCAGCAAAATAAAAAGTGCTGAGAATGTAGTTCAGTGCACTATGTGGGCTTCATCCTCAGAACTGGGGGTAGTGGTGGTGGTAGTGGAGTACATTAGATTGTTTCAAAATTAAGAACTTCTGCTCTGCAAAAAAACTCCTTTGAAAAGCTAAAAAGACTGGCTGTGGAGTGGGAGAAAATATTGCAAAGTATACATCTGAAAAGAACTCGTATCTGGAGAATATAAAGATTTTTTTTTTCAAAGCTCAGTATTAAAATAGCCAACTAGAAAATGGGCACAGGCACAAAGAGATATGCACATGACAAGTAAAAATATAAAATGTTCAACATCATGGGCTGTTAGGGAAATGCAGTTTAAAACTGCAGTGAGCTGTTATCACATACCCATGAGAATAGCTAAAATAAAAAATTAGCAACAGCATAAACACTAGAGAGGATGTAGCGATGTAAATCACTTACATGTTTGTCTTAGTTATTATTCTCATTGCTGAGACAAAACACCCAACATCCAGAGTTAAAGGAGGAAAGGTTTATTTAGCTCACAGTTTGTAGAGATTTTAGCTCATAAGGGACTGGCTGCAAGGCAGGGTGGCAAGGCAGAGGGGCCTTGTAGGTGCAGTGCAGTAAAGCAGTGAAGTAACAAAGTAGCAGCAGGTGACAAGCAACAGCTACGGGGCCCACTTTCTGACCCTTACCTTCTATCCAGGTCTCCTACCCTTTGGGCAGGTAGCATTTACACCCAGGGTAGGGCACCCTTAATTCTAGCGTCACACCATGAATCAGTCCCAGTATCACATCTATCATCCTAGCAGCACACACTCTAGATCCAGTGCCTTCCAAAAAGCTCCACTTAAAACTGCATGAGGCTCTGGGAGAACATCTAGACACAACCCTTAGCAGTGTTGCCGAAAGCACTGTACAATGGTATAGTCACTCCTAAAAACAATTTAGTGCTTTCATAAAGAACTAAACCTACTATACAATCTAATACTCATATTTCTGAACCCTTACCCTGAAAAAATGAAAACATGTTCTCACAGAAACTCATATATCATTGTATATAGCAGCATTACCTATAGAAGCTCAGGGTGGAAACAGTTTAGATGTCCTTTTGCAGGTAAGAGTTTAAACTAACTGTATATGCATACAGCTGGATGCTGTTGTTTAGTGAAAAGAAGCAAACACTTTGATATACACAATTGCCAGGGGATTATGTTGAATTAAAAAGCAAATCTAAAAGGTTATGTACTGAGTGGTTCCATTTATATAACATTCTTGAAACTGGACACGCAGAAGAGATGAGTGGTTGTCGGGTTTAGGTGGGGGTGGGAATGAAAAAAAAGTTGTTATATCTGTAAAAGGGGCAGATGAGGGATTCTTGTGATGGAAATGTTCTGTGTTTTAATGACATCTGTGTCAGTGTCTTGGGTGATATTATATCATAGTTTTGCAGGCAGTTAGCATTGGGGTAACTGGATCAAAAAGTATTATTTCTTATAATTGCATGTGAATCAATGCTTAATCTCAAAATGACAATATTATTAATTTTATTATTACTATTGTTGTTGTTGTTGTTGTTGAGAAAGGGTCACACTGTGTAGTTCAGGCTGACCTGATCCTTCTGCTTCAGCTTCCCAGTACTGAGATTATAGGAATGCATTACTGCATCTAGTTTAAAAATTAAAATTTAGTATAAATGAATTACTCTTCATTTTACTAGGTAAGGATTCATTTTCTACTTAGTTTCTTGTCATTAGCATATATTGATGGCTGTACAGAGTTTGAACTCAGATCAGTACCTATTTCTGGTACTAGCTGATGAAATTTGAGGACCTTTTAATAATGTATTTTTATATGAATACTTAACTATCTTCAGACTACTCAAAAACATGGTTTTAGAAATGTAAAATTGATCTTGTTGCCCATAATATTAATTTCTTCATGTCTAGAAATTTCTTTTTAGGACAAGTAATAACAATAATATGTAGCAGTGGTTTTATGATTTGTTAATTATGCTATGTAAATGTAACACTGGTAAGGAACCAGTAATGTTCAGATTATGACTTTTTTTTTGTCCCAGATTATTGTAGTCTTGAAAAAAAATGAATAAATTCAGTGAATGAGTGAGAAAAGCGACACTGTTGTTGGCACTCTGAAATTCTGCAGGGACTTACATTTTAGCCAGAATCAATCTGGACTTCTTGCTGTGTTCAAGAGGCTTTTCATTGATTTCTGTTGAGAGGAAACCCTTTTTTAACTTAAAATGAAGAAGAAAAAAAAAAAGGCGATACTTTTTAGACCCTGTGGATTATTAAGATCTTTTAGCAGCAAGTTGCTCTTTCTCTGGGAAATTGGCTGTTAAAATCAGAGGGAACTCTTAATAGTTGGCCTGGTGTTTGATTAAATGGAACAGCTGGGCCAGTACAGATTTCAGATTTAATGGGGTAGATATTCACCTCTACATATCCTCTGTGTTTAGCATTGTTATTTTTCTATATTATAGAACTATAATTTTAGGTTATATTGTTTCGCATTATAAAATTAAAAAACATGTTAAAGAAAACCCGATAAATTGAACTTGTTTTCTTTTTGGAAATACTTTAAAGCGTATGAATAAAACATAAGTAGAACAGAATGTATGTAGCACATTGGGATAGTTTATATTTCTGAGGACCTCTAACTGTGGAATAAAGACAGTGGTAGCCATTAACATTGGGGTATTTGTGGGTCAGGCATCGTTCAAAGTGTTTCTCATGTGTTGACCCATTTTCTCTCGTTACCTACTGTGTGGTAGGCACCATACTGTGATTTTCTGGAGTCATTAAGTAATCCCCCAAACCAAAGGGCAGCTAAGTGATAGAGGAAGGTATCTGGCCCCAGTGTCTTTGGGGACTCTGTGAGCTGGAATCATTCAGACATTTGCCTAGAGAATAAAAAATAAAAACAAGTGTAAATAGGGTAGTGATACAAGTAAACATATGTCACGAGACAAAATTACAAGTTTAGTTTAAAGATCTTAGTTTTTACTGAAAAAGTCTAAAACTGGGCCACACCTCATTCTAAAATAGAACGAGTAGTCCAGTGAGGTGAAGAGATTTGCTTTGTAGGCACAGTTGGGCTGAGGAAAGCAGAAACTGACTTTGGTTATAGAGATAAAACAGAGGGGCACTTCCTCTGCATGCCTCTCAGAGGCACACCTTGCCTGCATTGATTGATTGTTTTGAACATTTTATATTTTATTTTTTTTGGCTGGGAATTAAACTGAGGACCTTGTGTTGCCAGGCAGGCAGGAGCTACATCCTGGGCCCTGAAAAATCTTGATTTAAAAAAAAAAAATTTTTTTTTTAAAGTATTCTGTTTCAAAGTTCAGTTTGACTTCATAGCACCTGGAATGACTGACCTCATTCTAATGTCATCTGATCTTTTAGAGCCTAGTGCAGGAGGCTAGTCCAAGATGACAGCCTTTAAATTTTATTTAACACCTTACTGCATACACCTGCTGCAGTAAACGCCATTTGGAGAATAGTAGTGGGAAATAATGGGTTAGATTAGTTAGGAAGAGAATTTCAAATTGACAGGTATGGCCTTGGGAACACATTTCCTTGTATCTTTTCCATGGAGTAACAGAGAACTATTATAGGTGCATTAAATGTGGACTTCAGGAAGTAGAGATTATAAAGATTTTCATTGCGTCTTTGCTCTTCACTCTCTCTGCCACTATTGTAAGTTTTACATTTAGATTTAGAATCTTTATTACTGATTGTCTAGAGACAGAGACAGGATGATGTTGTGAAACAAACTGTAAACTGAGATTTCACAGACCTTGGACTGTAATGCCAGCTTTTCTACTTTCCTGATGCAATGAGTATACATGAGATTTAATTTCTCAAATGAGATTTAATTTCCCAAGGTGTGTATGTAATAGATTTGGTGTTGCATACTTCACTCTGGAGTTCTGTGACAAATACGATGTTTAAAGGCTTTTTAACTTACTAGAATCACTAAAATAGTTGCTGTATCAAAAAACCCCAAATGGGAAATGAAAATGTGGGTATAGAAATTGAAGTATGTTGTCATTCCTACCTCCTTCCTAACCCCGGCCCCCTTGGTAGGTAGGGAATTTTTGCTGCTTTATATAAATCTGGTGCGTATTTATTCAGTCTGTAAGGTTTATGGCTAATTGATTTTTTTTTTTTTTTGAGCAGGTGTGATCAGTTCATGAGGTATCTAGTCAAGTCGGGGAAAGAAAACAAGACGTATAAGTGAATAAGATGTTATATGCAAAATGATGTTTTGGGAATTACTTAGAGCTGTCCTGTGATAATTCATTAAAGTCTGTTGTTACTTGGAAGAAATGGGAAGTCTGCAATCAGTAATATTTGAAACTGTTGAGATTGGAAGGACAGTGATGAGATGTTAGAATAAATAGACAGGATATTTACTTCAAGAAAAGGGAAAAGAATGGGTGAAGGCGTGGAGAAAGAAAAATGTAGATGAAAAAGGTGATGCTTTTGTGTACCTGATCAGGAGTAAGGGGAAATAGATGAGTAAGGTAGATTAAAATCAGATTGTTGAGGGCCTTGATTGGTATGCTTAAGAGTTTTGGATTCCAAGTCGGGTGTGATGGCTCATACCTGTAATCCCAGCACTCCGGAGGCTGAGACAGGAGGATCATTGCGAGTTTGAGACCAGTCTGGGTTACAAAGTGAGCTCAAGGCCTGCCTGAACTGCATAGAGAGATCCTGTCTCAAAAAGACCCCCCCCCCCCAAAATAGTTTTTGATTCCACATGCTAAGTGTCATGATCAGCAGTCTTGTTGGCTCTTCATATAGTATTATCTTACTATGATTATAGACTTACAAAGATCTTTGCTAACCTTACACAATTTATGTTGGAAATTACACTTCAATGCAAATTCAACAGTTACCCTTTACAAGGAGTGAACTTGTATTACAGTGGTCAGATATGTTGTTTATATTCCAGTTAGTATGTAGGTTTCCTGTACTTTAATTAAGAAAGCTGTTGTTGCCTTTTGTCTATCTAATAATGCTGCTTTGTACTGACCACTTTAAAAGGGAATAAAGATTTTGTAGTTTTCATAACTTGGTTAAATTTAATTTTAATCTTTGCCAGTTGCAAATTTTTAACGAGATATTTCAACAATAAAGATGTATGTTAAATTTTTTGATGTACATTTTGATAAAATTTATCTGCATTTCTGTCTGCTGCTGTATTAAACATATTTTAGAGGTACACTGCCTTTTCTTACACCTTTTGTGATTCACTAATACAGGCAACCTTTCCTATGAAGATATTTCTAGATGTATTCTTTTGAAAATCAAATAGTGTTATTCTTGTGAAAAAACCCCACCACTACGCATAATGCTATTTCTGAGAGGCATGGATCATAAACATTTGGTAATGATTATCAAATAAGCCATCCAAAGTACTGAAACTTTAATAGGAATAACTAATTCTCTTGTAAAACTGAGAATAGCAACTCAAGTGATAAATACTTAATGGTTTTTAGATATGTGATTTAAATCAAAATAATGTCTCTCATTGATTTTTTTTTTGGGGGAGGGGGTGAATATTTGACACCAGAAAAGTGGTTCAAACCTGCAGTGTAGATAGAAGTCTGTTATAATTGACATTTCTAGTAACTGTTCAGATAAATGAGTTACTGTTACTTTACTGATATTTGCAGTATTTGCCATTGATCTTTTAAGCTGTATTTCTTCAATGCCTAAAGTTTTTATTATTGTTGTTGTTATTATTATTATTTTCTGGAAAACCTCTTTTCAGTGACAGATTTGATTTAAAGTGACATGTGAGCTACTTGCCACTTAGCTGAAAATGTCCCTTTTCATTGTTATACAAACCCCACATTTCTTTTTTTTTCCAAATTACATTTCTTGAAAGTATACAATTTCCATTTATATTCTTCTGAAAACCTCTATTTTATATCTTTCATGTTTTGAAACTAATTTATTACTTTTTATTTAATATAGACTATCATCTACCAAATTTATTGTAGATTAATTACAATTATCCTAAAAGTTTAAGGTTTAAAGATTGTAACAATATTACCAGAGGGATAAAGTCAGATTCATGATTTTTGTGAACTTTGAATAGCTGCTTTGTGTATGTTCTTTGTAGCTATTGAAGGGTACATTTGTTGAGACCCCATGTTTGTTTAATCAGTTCATTGGGCTCACCACTGATGCAGTGCCCTAGTGAGGTTAGATTGTAGCAGTAATCCTTAAATGAGGCTGAAGGGAGTTTGGCATAGTGGTTTGTAAGCTGTATTCAGAGGTTTGCCAACTTTCACTCAGTGTAAGATTATGGACCTCAGAATGTCATCCTAACCAAGTTATATCAGAGGTAGTTATCTTACTTATTTGTTAAGAAGCTACTATTTTTATTTTCTGTTTTTTTGATTTCCCCTTTCCTTCTGCCAAAGTAGTGCTATTAATTTCATTGAATCCTATACAATTTATAAACAAACTTTTAGAAATTATGAACATATTAGAATAATTGTCTTTATAGGTAAAAAATGACATTTCATCTTATATTTTGCATGTGTTACAAAATTGACTTAAAGGTTTCAGTACCAAAGTATATGTTTATTTGTAAGTGCTAGGAATTGGCAGTTCAGGGATTTATAAGAAGAAAGAAATTTAAACTTTGATATTTTAAAACTCAAATGTCATTCTTGGTGATACCTAGTCATTTTACTTTGGTAGGTTTTCTAATGCTATTCCTTGTCATAAGTTTGTTTTGCAGATTAATATCACTAAATTTGCTTTGTAAAGGATAGCTTAAAAACTGTTTATTGCTGGAGAAGTTGCTCACAAGTGATGTTCCATTTAAAAGCTACATTATTTATTTTCCCACACTGGTTTGGACAGAAACTCAGATTTAGCACAAGGGCTAATCTGCAGAATCGCTTGATCTGCTATCAATTTATTTCCTAATATTTGAGATCCAAATAAGGAGCTGTTGTAAGCTGTCAGCTCTGGGCTCTGATGGTTTTCAAATTGTTCTCTGATTCTTTCAGAAGTTGCTCATAGTACATTTTAGTTAGCTTTTCTTTCAACAGATTTTGGTTTTTCCCTCCAAATTTGTAAGTGGTAGGATCACATTTGTCCTTTCATTTGATGAGTGTTCACTATTGATTGCATGCCTGCTGTGTGTCAGAGTGTGGTTAAAATTCCATCTTCAGCTTTAAGTAGTTTAAAAAGAAGAGGAGAGAGATTGCATGTATGCTGGTGTAATACCTGGGAAGCCGCACGGTGGCAGAGTGCTTGGCGTGCTCTGAAAGTGCCCTGCATGCAGGAACTTGGGATGGGAGAAGGAAGGGAAGGCTTGATGGAGAGGGGATACCCATGAACAGTGATTGGGATTTTGGTGGTGCAGTGTGTTTTTGGGTCTCCCAAGTTTATTCATGTTTTAATTGCAGATCTTTTCTTTTTTTTTTTTTGGGGTTGGGAACGATACTGTACTAAGTAAGAACATGTGTCAGTGAGAGGGAGAGAGAGAATTTGCTGGAGTAGTATTCTTCAGAAAGTTCTGCTCAGTGAGTGAGCAAAGTACAGAAGTGAGGAGTTGATCCTAGTTAAGATTGAGGACATACTATCTGTAGTATATCTAAAGCAAATTGGTGGTAGATATGGAATGTGGGACTTGTGGAGAGTGCAAAAGAAAGGGGTTACTCATGTAGGGGAGTGGTTAAAGTGCAGGGTCTAAGGAAGTATGATTTGATTCTTTGCATGGTGGCATGATGTATCCATTTAAATTATGGTTATGAGTTTAAGGCCAGTTTGCTTGTGTTTGCCATTTTTCTGGTCACATTCAGCTGCCCAGGTTCAGGCATGAGTAGGTGGTGAGGGGTTGGATTTAACTAAGGATTTTTAGTATTTCATAACAAAAAAAAAAAAAAAAGAGAGAGAGTGGACCACTGGACATGAGAGCATGTGTACAAGAGTGTGATTATAGTGACCAGTAGTGGGATTAAAACTAGAAGAAGGCATGAAAGAAGTGAGGGAGAATGAAAGGTGAATGTTCTGGTGCAGTACAAACTCCTCCATGAGGAGTTTTTCACATCTCCAAAGTTTACTTTGGGAACATTAATTTGCAGTGTGCTTTTGGGTGTTAGTATTGGGAGTAAGAGTGATGTTAAACTAACAACTAAAAGGTTTTTTTTGTTGTGAGATTTTTCTGATGCTTCCATAATCTGATGCAATCTTAACATTTTCCCCATTTTGTTCCAGCTCACATTTAGTTGAACCTCCGTTTAAAGAAATGAGTGCTTTGCAGTGTAATTTGTGATAACATCAGCAAATGTTTTGTATCTTATTGCCATTACTGTATCTCAGTGGTTGATGTGCAAAGGAAGTTTAGGTGTAGCCTATGTCATATGTGTTCACAAATACAAGCTTAAACAATAGTGTTTTAAAAGTTGGATTGGTTATTTTCTTTAAAAAGAAAAGTGATTTATAAGTGGTCTGTACAGATAAGACTTTAGGGGGATGTTTGATATTTAAGAAATAATTAAATAATTAATTTTCTCGGCTTCTTTAGGAATTTCTTCCACATTGTAAACAATGTAATTATATGGTAAGAGAGAACTGTTAATGTGTTTCTTCTAATTGCACATACATTCATATAATAGCAAAAAATGAGAGTAGGTGGACCTGTCCTTTCTAAAGTAGTTGAGAAGGAGTGAGATTTAGTTCTTAGGCTGAGGGACTTGATTTAGAGAGCCTAGATGCTTATCTGTGCCAGGGTTTCTTAATGTTAGCACTATTGACAATTGAGCTGGTTAGTTCTTTGTGACCTCTGCTGTGGATATTTAGCAGCATCCAAGGCCTCTACTGCTAGATGATGTCAGTAGTGTTGAATTCCAACACCTTAAGTCTTATTTATGAAAAAAAAAAGTCCCCAGACATTGCCAGATGAGCCCTGGAGGTAAAACTTATCTTGGGTTGGGGACCGTGATTTTTGGCAATAGAAGGGGGCACAGGTTACAGCTTCAGAAGCTGGTGTTAGGATTGATGTGGATTCGCCAGTTTGAGGAAAGTATTTTCCAATTTTTTTTGTAGTAAATTTGGAAATGAGTTCATCAGAGAAAGGGACAAGTGCCTATTTCTTTTCCTTTGTTTTATAGTAGTTGACACTGTTCTAACACTGCCATTTTATGATTGTTGTTTTCTGAAGAGATGGTCCCTTTGCCCATTCTAGTACTTCACCCACACATAATATGCTGTCATTTTTATAGGCTTATTCAACAAATAGCATCTTTTTCTTATGCTTGGTGGTCTTGGTTGTTACTATTTTTAAATGTCTCATTTTTGGGAGAGGGGTGGTGCTGAGGACCAAACCCAGGACTTTCAGCTTGCTAGACAAGTATTCTAGCACTGAGCTAAATCTCCAACCCCAGTGCTCTCATTCTTATTGAACTTGACTTTGGATAAATCTAATCATTGTTTTCCACAAAATAATGCCCTTTGCTTTCTTTTGAGTTCTTCTTTCTTAGCTTTTTTTTTTTTTTTTAAGTTTCACTGCTTAAGTAAAGACTTTGGTTGAAAATTTTATCAGGCTTGAGATTCCAAAACTAAGGGAAGCTGGGTGCGGTGGCTCATGCCTGTAATCCTAGCACTCGGGAGGCAGAGGCAGGAGGATCATTTGTGAGTTCGAGACCAGCCTGGGCTACAAAGTGAGCTCAAGGCCTGCCTGAACTGCATAGCTAGACTCTGCCTCAAAAAGACCAAAACAAACAAACAAACTAAGGGAGTGAGGCCACACTGTAAAGACTGAAGTGAAATCTTCCTCATTGTTACTGTTAACGTAATTGACTGCAACAGTTTGGAATGAAAAAGAGCCACAAAATCACATGGATTATACAAAGAACTTTTTTGTTTTGTTTTGTTTTTGGTACCGGGAATTGAACTCACGACCTTGCGCTTGCAAGGAAGGTGCTTATGCTGCTGAGCTAAATCCCTGGCAATCACTTGGATTATAGAGATACTCAAAAGAAAGTTACATTTCTGCGATGGGACCAACATTTTATGAATGTAATTTGTACATCATTGGAATCTTTTATAATCCTTTCAGATAGGTTACACTCCTTTGTAGTAGGTATGGCTGTAGGCTCAGAATGTAGGTGGTTGTAGCTCAAACTACTAATTATCTTATGAGGCATTCTTCATGGAGAATGGCTGTCTTCATGTGAGCTTGTACTTTAAGATTTTATTAGTGATCTCTGATTTCTCTGCTTTCATTTGTTTTTTTCCATGCTCTTCTGTAACATTAAATAAAAAATAGTGGTTCTTGCTCAGAACCACCTGAGTGTCTACATTGTGTGACACCACTGTTTAACTTGAAATGTCCTCACACTTACTCAATTTTTGATTGTTTGTACACAATTTTTGAGTTTAAATATATGCACAATCAGCTTTAGATTCAAATGCTCTATTGTAACATAAGTTAGTACTTCTTGATACCTAACTAATTTCTTTAAAAAAAAAACTATAGACATATGCACATACTATAATAGGTAATTTGTTATAAATCTTTTTTTAGAAGAACTTCTTAACAACTTTGAATTTTAAAATATAACAGCCTCAGACCTCGCCCTCACAGCAGAACCATCCCAACAATACAAGCACTTAGTTGCTTTATGTGCCTTAGTTGCTATCAACTCCAGCTGTCCTTGGTACCACTCAGTTGCTGAACCTGGGGGGAAGGGGGGGATGATGGAATGATTGGCCTATCTGTAACCCCAGCATTTGGAAGGCTAAGACAAGAAGAGTGTTAAGTTTAAGTCCTGCCTGGACAACTTAGAGAATAGGGCTGGGATGTAGAGAATGGGGCAAAGGATCTAGGTTCAATCCCTAACCCCTCTCCAAAATAAGGTAGTCTCCAGTAAATTCATATTAATTCAGAGTTAAAGATGAGTTAACTTCCCATTTTAAACTGTCTTCCAAACCCTTAAACAGTCAAAATATTTTAGAAGTGAATATTCAGTTTGATTCTGCAAAGAATTTGGAATTTCTACTATGTACCGAGTATTATAAATTGATTAACACATTATCCTTTGTCAGGAGACTACTGGGAAGAAAATAAGGAAAGACACTATACTGTGAGGTGAGGTGAATGGGTTTTAAGAACAGTTTTAATATATTGCAAGATTAAAATTAAATGGCTTGTTTTGTTGTTAATGAAGATCTATTCACATTTGTGTCTATTTGTTGGATATTTTTAATATTGGAAGGGAAATTGATTTTTCATTTTAAATGACTGCCTAACTTTTCATAGTTACATAGCTTAGCTCTAAATTTTTATTTTTCAGATAAAAATGGTGGGGCATGACTATAATCCCAGCAATTGAGAGGCTGAGGCAGGAGGGCAATTTAGAGTTTGAGGCTAGTCTGGGCTATGTAGTGAGTTCAAAGCCAACCTGGATTATATAGCAAGACCCTATCTCAAACAACTGAAAAATCTTTTTACTTATTTTTCAGAATTATCTAGTATGTATTTTTGTACTTTAATTCAAAGAAGAACTTGCTCTGTTAGAACTTTGAACTTTAGTTCCTCCTGATTGTGCAAAATATGGGATCATTTGTCAAACCATATAAACTTGGTTTCTGCAACTCTTTCAGAACAATGTAAAGTATACTGTTACCAGCCTTTCATTGCGTATGACTGAGTACTGTAGTAGCAAACTTCTGTCAACAGTGTGAATCTGTGAAACTAACTGAAAATTCTGTGCCCTTTATTAAGAATTCTATCTTGGGAATTCCAGTGAAGGAATTGATCTTTAGAATGTTAAATTAGTGTTAGTAAATGCTTTTCCTGATGCTGCCATTCTTCTGCATATAATAAGGATCTCTTTTAATGTATTATTTTTTCCTCCTAGGACACATTGATCTTTTTGTATGTTTTTAATAACAAAATCATGCAGGGAGAGAATTGGTAATGAAGGAGGCATCTTAAAAATAGTAAGAATAATATGGTTAGGTACCAACTAATTAAAGTCAACATAAAATGCAACTTTAAAATTATACTAAATATCATTACTTGAAAACTTTCCATGTGAAATGACTTGAGATTTAAGGTAAAGTGATATTTTGGGTACACTTACGGAGAGAAAGAACAAGAATTACATTGCGGAAATATGGATAAGTATAAGAATGGCCATAAAGTACTTAAAATTTGTCTTTACCTAAAGATGTATCTTAATCTGAGACTATTTGAGACAGAATGTTTTAAAGTTTGAAAGATTTTGAATTGCAGTGTGACAGAAATCATGAGAATTCTTTCCAAGTGGTTTTCTGATTTCTTTTGTATAGTTTAGACACAACTGAAGCCAATTTATGATAATAAAAATCAGGATTAGTGGATACACTTGTTGAGTAAATCTGTAAATGAGAGAGGTCATGAAGGAGGTAGGAAGTTAGGGTTTGGGGAGGCTGTTTACTGTGTGGTTAGGTGGAGGTGTAGGAGGTGTAGGGCTACTTGTTTACAGATGTGTACTCAATTTGTGAAAATTAACTAAGATGTCCCCTTAATATATTTGCACTTTTATGTGTGTGTGTGTGCACGTGCGTGCGTGTGTGATATCATAAAAATTACCTAATCAACAAAGTGCATAGGAGCTAGTTTGACTGAGTTATTCTAGTACTCAAGGATAGGAGGAGTGAAGAAGTGTATGTTAAAACAGTTATCTAATATAGCTACTTAAGAAATTTACTGCTTGTTCTCAGCTGTTAGTCTCCCCTGGGTACCACAGATCAGAACGTCTGAGATAACCGATAACCTCTCCTTTCCTACCTCCCCACTTACCTTTGAAGGGCAGTTTACTCAATTTTTAACTTGTTATTTTTTGGACACAGGGTCTTGCCAAGCAGTCTAGAGTGGCGTTAAACTGTGTATGTGTCCTAACAGGCATTGAATTCACACTCCTCCTGCCTCAGCCTCTTGAATGCTGGGATTAAGCACACGTAGCTTGGATTCTTTTTTGTTTGTTTTAGCACTGGCTGTTGAGTCCAGAACCTTCACACTGAGCTATATCTCCAGCCCCTTTTCCTTTTGTATTTTGGGACAGGATCTTGCTAAATCACTAAGTCACCCATACTAGGTTTGAGCTTGCATCTTTCCTATTTTAACTTTCTAGTGCTGGGATTACAGGTGTGCACTACACCTGGCTTGGACTCATTTTTGTGTTAATTGTATTCCTGTGATGGAGAAATTCTACCTGGGCTCACCCCTTTTGTAACTCCCCTCCCCTCCCCTCCCCTTCCCTCCCCTCCCCCCTCCCCTCCCCTCCCCTGTCTCTCTCTCTCTCAGTTTGAATTCTTTTGACCCTTTTATTCTTTCTCTTGGTTTACAGCCTTTTGGTATCTCAACCAGATTTTTTTCTTTGAATTTAACTGCACCTTATGGTTCTATTATGTTTTCATTTCAGTTTTTAAATACTCTAGAGGCAACTTTCCTTGTTGCCTCTGCTTATCTTGGTCTCACTGCAGTCTCAATTCTCTCCTGCTGATACCACTCTGTAATGATCCGAAGGCCCCATGCAAGGTACATTTTGGTCTCCATCTAGTGCCACTTATGCTTTTCAAATCCTCTTGTCACTTTTTTTTCCTGGTACTCTTTATTTTTATCTTTACTTTTTGAGACAGGCCGGCGCGGGGTGTGTGTGTGTGTGTGTGTGTCCTCTTTTTATTGCCCAAGAGATCTGTTTCAGCTTTCCTAGTTCAGGTTCCTGCTCTGATCTTCTGTTTCTCTGTCTCTTACTGTTCCCTCGTGGTGATGGTGGTGGTGGTAGTGGCTGTAGCTTGTACTTACTGATCATTGGTATGAATTAGCCACTGTTACCTGTGCTATATTTAATTTTGTTTCTTTATTTATATTTTAAAGAAGGGAAAACCCCCAAAAAGACAAGAAAAACAAGAACCAAAAGAGACAAACAAGAAACAATAACAAAAACCCAAAACAATAACTATATAGACTTTCAAAACAAGATGATAGGAATTTAGCAGTGGTTGTTATTTTACAGTTATCTTCAAGAGTTGCATAGATTAGCAGATATAGACATGCAAAATTCATCTAATCATATGAGTATTAACTGTTCTGTTCCAAGAATTAATAGAATTAGTAGTATAATCATCTTAGCTATCTTATGTGTGTTTTACACACACACACACACACACACACACACACACACATTTTATATCTTTTTTCTTTTCCCTCCCTTTTCCTCTCCTTTTCCCTTCTTTTCTCCTTTTTCTGATCTGAGTTATTTTTCCCCTTTGAGCAGTTTCTTCCCTTTCACAATATTGATTGAAGGTTTTGGATCTTATTTACTCTTTTAGTTTCTTATACTAGGAAGACAATATGGTATGTACATGTGAGTCTGATTGATTTCATTTATGAGTATGGTCTCAAGTTGCATCCATTTACCTCTAAAAGCTTCAATATGATTTTTTTTATAGCTGAATAGTATTCCATTGTAAAAAAAACCATCTTTTTTATCCATTCCTCAGTTGATGGGCATTTGCGCTTTACTTATGGGCTTTATTTACTTCCTCTAATGTTTGATATGTGGGTTATGTGAAGACAAAATGAACAACAGCACGAAGAATTTACTGTTATCCCAGTTTTATAGGTGAGAAAAGGAAGCACAAAACATTTAAGGAATTTGAGTCAAGGTTGCACAGGTGAAGTGACAGAGTTGAGATTCTTTTCTAGATAGAGTGGAGTCAGGATCTGGCTTCTTAACCTTAGCTTTCTTCCTGTTACAGGTATGAGTCCTTACACTTTTGTTCTTGTTCTTCTTTTCCTCCCTTATTCTGCTTGATTTTTCACTGGTCTCTGTCTCTATTGCTTCCCTGGTGACTTTTCTGGGATTGGAACTTACAGCAACATCCCTAAATGGACTGTTCCCAGGAGTTCCATTCTTGTATTTTCAGTATTAATATTGTATTTCTTCATATGAATATTTTACTAGCATTTTATATTTGCTATGATTTTGTTAATCATTCACATTTATTAACAACTTTCTTTTTACTGCACTTGCATATGTTTCTTGCCAAAGTTTAATGGTATTATTTCTCAATTGTTTATCAATATATGAAACTTTGGAGTGATTTTTTTCTCCCTCTCTGTTCTCAAGTTAAAATTCTATTAATTTTTCTTTCCTAGTATATATAGTATGTTATCCTTTTCATTTCCTTTTTCTTAGGTCCTTGTGAAGCACTTCTAACCAGTCTCCTTGCTTTAAGTGTCTCCTGTCCTCTGATCTGCATCTGCTTAGGTAGTCCTGAAAGCTGTATTTTTTAAAAAGTTATAGCCTTAAAACTGTTAGATTTAGAACCAGGTATAGTGGTGCACACCTGCAATCCCAGCACTTAGGCTGAGGCAGGAGGATCACCAAGAGTTTGAGGATATGTGGGCTATATAGTGAGATCAGGGCCAGCTTTAACTACATAGTGAGACCATTTTAAAACTCATAGATTCAAAAACTCTTTTTCTTTATTGTCTTTGAAAAAGTTCAAACTCCTCAGTGTGTTTAATTTTGCTCTTGTATTCAGATATGTTAGTGTCTTGGTTTTTGCTTTTTTAACTCTTATCTAAAATAATCATTTATTTGTCAGAGTAATTTCCTTGCAGTTTTACCATTTGGTTTATGTTTCACTGGTAGAATGACTTCTTTTATCAAACTTTCACATGGTAAGGTATTCTGAATATATTTGTTGATATACATTGAAATAAAGAAGAGTTTAGTCATGACCCAAACCTTTTATTTTGACACAGGGTCCCTCTTGAGCTCACTGTGGAGGCCAGACCGATTTTGCACTTGTGAGTTCAGCCCACAGAGTGCTAGGATTATAGGCCATCAGGCCAGACTGAGCCAGATCTTGCTTGAGATAAATTTTACTTTAGCCCCTGGTGTGTGTGTGTGTTTATCATTTCTTTTTTTTTTTTTTTTCTGGCAGAAGCAAAAGCAATTTTCACTGTGAAGATATTGGTGTATTTTTTTATGTCTAAATTTTCACTTGTTCTTTTTTTTTTTTAATACTTCCATTTATTGATTGGCTGGTTAGTTGATTGTGTTTTTGAGACAGGGTCTCACTATGTAGTTCAGGCTGGCCTTGAACTCATGGTAGTCTTCTTGCCTCAACCTCCCAAGTGCTGGAGGCATGTGCCACTACACCTGGACTTTCATTTGTTCTTAATTTTTTGTGTTAGATTTTCATACTCAGTTTGAGAGCTCTGCAAGTGAAATTTGCAAACTTTTAAGATAGGCGTATATAGCTAATAACTATCCTACAGAGATATCCCATATAGATAAGTTCATCAAACAACTTGTGGATCTGTCAGTACGAAAACTGAATAGTCAGATATACTTTTGACTTGTTACTTTGAAATAAATCTTTTTTGTCTTTTGCCTCTTCCTAGTAAAGAAGTAGCTAGTTTATAAATACTGTAGTCTTTTTTTTAAGAGCTCCAACTTCATTAGCTTTAATTATTTACTTATTCCTTTTGCTGAAGTATTGAGTTACTAGTTTCTCATTACTTTAAAGATTTTTTTTTTGCCGGGCATGGTGGCTCACGTGTGTAATCCCTGCACTTGGGAAGCTGAGGCAGGAGGATCCTTGCCAGTTCGAGACCAGCCTAGGCTACAAAGTGAGCTCAAGACCAGCCTGAACTGCATAGAGAGAGACCCTGTCTCGGGGTGGGGGTGGGGGGGAGATTTTTTAAGTGAAACATGTCAACATATAGATATATTTCACTCAGTGAACCATTGTGTTTTTCAAGTGACCAATGTGTGATATTAAAAATTATGCATGGGTAAAATATCCTTTTAAAGTAACAGACTATTGGGTTTTAATATAACAGAATATAGAAAGGTCAGTAATAAGATTTTTTAGATTTCACACTTTAATTAACCTTTTAGAAACTATCATTTATTATTTTTAAGATAGTATTAGAGAAAAGTATCTACAATTAACTGAAAAAGTTATTAAAATATTCCCTTCTCCAACTGAATTTTCTTTCTATGCTGCAATGGAAAGAATATATCACAAAGTGTAGATTTTTTTCTATAGTACAACCAAGAGAATATATTACATTCCACAGTGTAAAAGTATGTATGATCAGATAGTTGTAGTTGCACATGCCTGTAATTCCAGCACTGGAGAGGCTGAGGCAGAAGGATTACTTCAAGTTCTAGGCCAGCCTGGGATACATAGTGAGTTTAAGGCCAGCCTGAACTACATAGTGTGATCCTGTCATAACAAAACAACCACCAAAAGAAAAAAAAAGAAAGAAAAAGAAAAAAAAATAGATATGGTCCAGTTGTTTTGTGAAAAGCAAGACTGGTGCAACTCTTATCACTAATTTTATTTGTTTTGGAAAATACATTATGTTGATTCAAATCATTTAATAGGTGTAAAGATTTTTCAGTTTCAGTTTTAATAGTTTTTTTCCTGGTGTTGAAGATCCAGCCCAGAGCCTTGTGCATGTTAGGCAAGTACTATATCACTGAGTTTTCCTCCTAGCTCCAATATAACAAATATTTATAAATACAACCCATATGAACAAAACTTTTTCAGAATCTTTGTAAACTTTAAGAATGTAAAGGGATCCTGAAGCCAAAAATTTGGAGATCTCTGCTTTTTAGGCTGGCATTTTTAACTTTATAGTTGTATCTGTTTGCCCAGAGTTGATGCATTTCTTGGTACCTCAAAAAGGTATAATACTTAGAAAAGGTTGGTGTGTAATCCACAGTGCTTGTAAGATTATTGACAATGGGATGGATATACTTTTTAGTGGTTACTTACCACATTACAACACATGTCTTTTATAGTGTCTTAGTACTTGGGAAACTAAGCTAGGAGTTAAAAGATTGATTGATAAATACAGGATCAAAACATGTTTTATTTTTTGAGTGACCCATAATCCTGCAGAATCTAAGTCTCCAAGTTGTCCAGGCTGAACTTGAGTTTGCTATCTTCCTGCTTGAGCCTCTTTGAATGTTGGGGTTATAGGCATGTGCTGCCACATCTGGCCATATTGGCCATTTTTAATGCTTTGGATAAACTCCTTCTAATTTGTTCTAAAAAGTAAATTGCCCAGGTCCTGTTGTCTTTGAGTTCAGTATTGTAACAGTTATAGACAGTGTATTACTGACATTTTAGCAATGTTATCCTACTTTGATTGGCTCCCTCAGACATCTTAGTTCTTTCACACTTTGACAACTGCTTTAGACTTTGCACTTTAGTTTGTGCCTACTTACTTGCTTTCATTCCTCAAAGAGTATGTTTTTTATGTTGGTTTCCTCTGACCTTGCCTGTAACATCTGAGGGGTTTCCATTCTGGATCATGTTCTTTCAACAAATATTTGAACGCTATGTTATATGCCTGGCATTTGTTTTTTCCTTCCTCATGCAACCATTGTTGGAGCTGTTTAAACAGAAGACTGTTTTTAGGAATGTTGAAGAAGAAAATTCTTTTAGTTCTAATCTTACTCTGGATCACCCCTATGTTTCAACTAGCTGTTTACAAGTTTATAATGTGGGAAAACTTCCAAGAGCAATCTGGCAGGATCAGATGATTGTCATTTTTGAACTTTGTTGGATTCTGCAGGCTTATGGGTCACTCACATTTAAGACGTTTACATGCAGTTTTCTCACTGTCCTTTCTGACTGGAGACTGAGAAGTAAGTGGAAAAAGATCTTACATACACAAGCTTACCGTCACAGAGATTCGTGCCATTTGTTAGCTCATTCTGTCATAAATGTATTTATTATGCCTGAGGCGCCATTCTAGGAGTTGAATAAAGAGCTATGTTGCTTCTATTTAGTATTCTTGTTTATAGTCTCATGATTAATTTAGTTAAATTTTATGACAACATTTAGGATTTTATGCTTAATAAAAATTTCTTCATTTTGAACCTTGAGAGCCACATGTACATATGACTTTCCATACAGTAGAGAGAGCACAGGAAGATTGAGTTGGCTAAATAAACAGTAATGATAGAGCGATGCATATAGCTTAGATGATTTATGAAAACTATGTGTTGAATCATAAAGTACTAAGTTTTTAAAAAACATTTTACCTTGAATATTTAAAATGTGATGAAAAATACTATCCAAAAATTGTCATTCCTTTGAATAAACATTATTAAATTGTCAATTTATATAGATTTTTATAAAATACAGCCTACAAGTTCCAGGTAGGAAAGGCAATATTATAGCTATTAGCATGATCAATACATGTCAGGAGGAAATGTCAGCAATGAAGCAATAATGAAAAAAAAATCTAAGTGAGGAAAGGCTACACTGGAATATCTTCACAGCAGTAATAGTCATGCTTAGGGTCACTACGGTTAAATGGTTACCATTTGATATTGTACCTTTAGGTCTCTTTGATAATCTTCACTTAATAAAACAAACAGAATGTGATGAATTGATCTCTTGATACCTCAGGGATCTCCATTCAAAATAAATATATAGAAATGATACTCTTATTTTTAAAAACCAAGATTTTAAAAAAGTATAAATATTATGTGGAAAAAGTAATCAACATACCTCTAAAAATGAAGAATGAATGTTATGCGGTATCTGCTGGCTTGTTGATTGTGGTATTCTTATACAGACATATTATATGCCCTGAATAGGCTGCATCTGGTCTGTTGCTCCTCATTTTTTTGATCCAACAGTTATTCAGTGTGTCTTTTTTTGAGGGATTCTGTTCATGTGCAAAAATAAAATATTAATCTTCTCTTCCAAACAGCTCCAAATCCTAATGTCTTTTTTTGTTGTAACAAATTAAAATATATTCTTCTGTATAAACCATTTATTCTTTTTAAGGAGTTTCTTTATTGTCTGAATTTTTTTTACAAGCTACTTCTTTATCTTTATAACCTTACCTTTAATCTTTGTCTCTTTAAAGCACAGTCTGGTTTTTAAAGATTTAAGTCTAGAATGTGCTATTATTTTTTGTGATACAAATTCATTGGGTCATGTAGGAAGAATTTATTTCATGCTTGAAGTCATTGGATGAAGAATTTGATCCTTAAAGAGTTCTTTTCACACATTCCCATTTCAGTGAAAATAAGGAATTTTTGCAGGATTGCAACTAAAAACATGGTAATAAATTTTCCTACTGGGTGATGCGTATTAATTTTTGTAAGCTCACATCCACTTATTAATTCAACAAATATTTATTTAGAGTTCAATTTGGCAGTCATTGCACTAAGTACTGGGTAATGTAGTTATGAGTGGAAACAAACTTGGTTTGTGGAGCCTTTGAGTAGCTTATTAATGGGGCAAGTGGTAACATCAATAAAATCCCTTAAGTGAAAATTGTGATGAAGTACAACTGTAAGAACTGTATGGTGCTATACAGAACATTAGGAGGTCAGGGGAGTGGTTTATCTGATGAAGGGGTATTTGAACTGAAATTTGTTTTGGAGGGGAGGGGTGTTAGGGATTAAGTTCAGGGCCTCACACATGCTAAACTGCTGATTGGAAACGTATTTAAGTAGTATTTAAGGCAGATAGAAAAGTGACAATACCTAGGGTAGAAAGAGCTTCAGTCTTTGGTACAGGTGGGTTGGCATGTTTTAGGAATGTAGGGTGACTCTTAAATTACCTCTAATAGGGAGAATGGTATTATGGTATCAGATGAGACTGATCTGAGCATAGGTAGGGATAGACCAGACATAACCAAGCTGCACATGACCCTCCAGACCATGATAAATATTTGAGGTCTTTATCTTAAGGAAGAGAATGCTTGTTACATAGTATAAGCAGGAATTAGGAGAGAAAGGTTGTGGTGAGTTGAGCAGAAGAGGGTGAAATGGGAATGTTGAGACTGGCAGTCAGCAGTATGCCAGTGGGGCACAAGTGGGTGGGCTGGAAGTTGACATAAGCATTCGGGTCAGAAAGCTCTTCTAGTGTTTCAGAGAAATGACAGTGACCTTTTTATTCTTTTCGCTCCTTCTCACTGTTGTGCAGCCCCTTGGAGGAGGTCTCAGTCCTTTCTTGAAGACAGATTCTAGCATGTTTTCCTGCCAGGAGCCTGAAAATTATTTTTTCCAAAGGCTGACTTACTCCTGCATTAGTGCAGAAGACTGCTAGATGATTAACACTGACTCCTAATACAGACATGGCTATATGAAGGCTCATATTCTTAACTGTGTGTTATGTGCTTTTGGAAAATTGATTTTAAAAAGTTATATGAGTACAAGGTGATCCTTAATTGGTTTTACCACCTACTTTTTTTTTTTTTTTTTTTTTGCTACTTATTACTTTGGCAGTGGTGGTGTGGTCTGACATGAACAAATGATAAAGTAAAACTAACTTAAAATACTTATTAGTAGAGTAGTTCTTGATTTGAATATTAGCAGTAGTCTATATTTCAGGGATTTAAAATAATTCTATGCCTAAGCTTTAAATTCTGCTTCTTGATATTTTATAACTAGCAATGCCCTTAAAAATGAAACTTACGCTAGGAAAGTAACATTAGCAGGTATATATCAGCACTCTGAGGCCCAGTGTATTTCTGCATCAAAGCTATAGCAGAAAACCAGTGCTCATCTTTGGTAAAGGAGACTGAGTATGGGAGATAATGCCTGAAGCATTCAGCTGAGTAGCCATCTGTTTAAAGCGTCTGTTTTTAAATGTAGCAACTCATGTCACATCAGTCCAGAGAGGCTCCTTCAGCTACAGCAGCCTCTGTTTTGGTTCACTAAATAAACAAAAAAAGTGTTTATTTTTCATATTTTATCACTCTATTCCCAAGTCTCCTTTTTGTTGTTGGGTTTTTTCCCTTTCATTTATATAGGATTTTTGGTTGAGAAAATGAGTTGTTTATGGACAAGTGAGGTTGGTTCTTGAGTGAGTGATTTGAGATTACTAAATACATTTTTATACATGCCTCTGAAATAAAACGTAGTGAAAATACGTGGGAAGAAACTTACTGTTTTTGAAGCACACTTTCATGTATTTTGGCATGTAGAGCTGATGGGGAAAACATGAAACAAATATGAACAAATTATGTGCTCGAGGGGCAAGATATAAGTGCCTAAGGTAAGCAAAACCCAGGTATCTGAAGCTAGTGACAGCTCGTGAATCCGTGATTAGACCTGCCTCTTTTTAAACATGTAAGACTTTCTGATGAATATTCTAACAAGTACTATACAGGTCAACTCTTGTCGTTGTACTTAAAACGTTTTTCCTTCTGAGAAGAACATATTTAGTTTTACTTTTGTGAGATGATACCTTCAGTGAATGAAAAACATATTCTTTTGATTTTATAGCATTGAAAATAATATCGTTCTTGTGAATTTGATTTTCTTGCTGTATTAAAGGCAGCAATTTGAAGATATTACTAGGTCAGTTTATATTGTCGAATACTCTGCTGCAAAATAATTTTAAAAATACAGATTCAGTTTAATTACCTCTAAGCAAATATTGTGTGCAGTGTGTTCTTACACCTTTCCCAATACATTTAAAAATCATCCAAATTATAAACAATGCAATTAATTCATGAATTTTTAATATATGGAGAGAAATAGGTAATGAATATCTTGTACTTTTTAAAAATTAATAGGGATTATAACTAGCTTACTGATTTGTACGTATCTGCCTCTGGTGTGTCAAATTCTGTTTTTACGGGCATATGAGGCAGTATTGGTTATATTTTGGTAGTGTTTGAGGAGAAGGTTTGTTAAGCAAAAGTAGGCTTTAGTTGGGCATTGTCCTAAGTCATAAAAAAAATTAAAATACTGTATTTTTCATTTAAAAAGGTTTTCAGACAATAAGACTTTAATTGCTAGTTGAACTAGAATTTTTTTCAATTATAATTGTTACAATATAAGGAGAAAAATACAAAAAAAAACAATATAAGGAGAAAAATACAAAAAAAAATCACAACCTAAAAGTTCAATTTATAATGAAGTATATATATAAATTAAGTTCATCAAATTAGGGCCAGTGGTACAGATTAGTGGTAGAACATGTGCTTAGTATCCACAAAGACCTGGATTCATCAAATTATATTTGTGTAACAGAGTTATTTGGAGATGTATGAGGTTTTTTTTTTAATTGCTTCTGAAATAATCTTATTGTTTAGTATTGATTCAGTTTTGTTGAAGACATGTAGCATTGAAAAATTTAAAATATCTTTGGGCCTGAAAGATATTTAGCATAAAATGGCTTTTTCCCTCAGCAGGAAATGCCCGGATGGAGTTTACATAAATAACCATGTGTTCTTACCCTTATGTAACCCTCTTGTGTTCACTCTTACCCACGTGGATATTTCCATTCCACTTTCACTCACTCTTGTGTCTAAAGACAAAATTACAACAAATTTAGTTATAGATCTAATTGGCTTTTATTCATGATTCATGAATTGGATTTGAATATTAGCAGTAGTCTATATTTCAGGGATTTAAAATAATTCTATGCCTAAGCTTTAAATTCTGCTTCTTGATATTTTATAACTAGCAATGCCCTTAAAAATGAAACTTACGCTAGGAAAGTAACATTAGCAGGTATATATCAGCACTCTGAGATTACTAAATACATTTTTATACATGCCTCTGAAATATAAGACATGAATTCTATAAGACAGAATGAGGGCTCCCACCAGGCAGTGACAGAATAGTAGTAGGCTTTATAAGGTGGAAACAAGGAAGACAGAATAGGAAAAGAGCTGACTGGTTAACTTGAGGTTACCTTTTTCTTTTTTTGTAAGGATTAAAATGGAGGGCACTTCTTATTACTTTGGCTTACACAGACTAAAATGTTCTGTTTTCAGACAACAACTGGGATGTATTTGCTTTCTGAACAGTTTTATTTTGATTATGTGACATTAAGCACAAATAACTAGATTACAGATGTTTAACACTTGAAAGGGCATTTTTCCTTTTCTTAGGGACGCTCATGTGGACATAGCCACTGCCTTGCCACTGCCAGTTACATGGAGAACAGTTGATTGTAGATGAGCAGTTTAGAAGAAAGTGTGGTCAGAAAGGGTGGGGTAGAGCATATAAATAATGAAAAAGCCATTTGAGGAAAGTGGTTGGAAAGTTGTCAGAGCACTCATATTCAAGCCACATGTATTTGGTTGGTTAGTTTGGCCGTAGTTTCTTTTTTTAAGGTTTTCCTAACTTGAGTGGGCTGCTGATCTTATCGAGTAGCACCTCTACTTAACCCACAGTAACTTTTGCTTATTTGTATTGTAGTTTGAATCTGTCTCCCCTAAACCTTGTGGGCTCTTTGTAAGGGAGACGCTTAATCTAATTCACCATTAATCCTCAGTCCAGAACCTAATAGATACTCAAGAAACACCTAGTGAATTTAATTGTTTATTAAGTTTCTGATTGATATTTTTGAGAGCAGAAATGTGGGGTTTAATTTAATCATATAGCATGAAGAATTTGAGTGTAACTACTGAGTTTTCCAAAAGTTATGGTACTTATTTTCAAATGCTAAGATTTTCAGACTGCTCCATCTAAGCGCCTGTGAGTTCTCAGAACTGTTTTAGGTGCTGCTTCTAGAGGAGAAAAGTCAACTTCTATCTGTTTTATATACTGGAAATTGCATTGTTGTCAGGAGGTTGGTTAAAAAGTTTGTGTAAGGATGTAGTCCAGTCTCCTTCTACAGATAAGAGAGAGCATTACTCAGTTTTACACAGCCAAGTAGAAGGCAGATCTGGGTCCCTGCTGCTTTGTACTGTACTGTTTTGAGTGAAGCCCTGTAGCTTACTGGACCAGGCATTACATTACTCTCTACCTATCTGAAGAAAGAATTTGTCACTCTTGAGATGCATCATTGCTTATATATGAATGTCTTCTTTTTTTTTTTTTTTGAGACGGGGTGCTATTTAGTTCAGGCCACTATGTAACCCAGGCTGATCTCAAACTCATGGCACCTCCTGCCTCACCCTCCTGAGTGCTGTGGTTATAGACATGCTCACCATGCCTGGCAGATGTCTTCATTTTGACTTATTTCATTCAGTAGCATTGAAATGTATATTAAAGCATAACAGTTTAGCAACTTTGATACCTAAAAATTAGTAATTTTTAAATTGTAAAGTAATAGGTAATTATTTGAAACTTCTCAATTGCTTTTGAAAAATTTGAAATTTCTATCTCTTTGTAATAGAATTTGACCTGACACTATGTTGATGATTTGCATTGCAGAAAGATTATTGGAACAGTGATATAAACATGGTATGAATTACTTCTTAGTTAATATTACTTTTGTTCTTGTGCAAGTAACCAATTAATGCCATAGAGAAATCATAGTTTACATAACTGATTCCATATGGCCAGAAGCATGTAGTGAGTCCTAAAATGAGACAGAGATGCAGTTCTAATGAAATGTGTAGTAATTGTCAAGACCACACTGGCTGCTTACTATTTCACATTGTTACCTTGAAATGAAGACTGGGATGTGGTGCGTTTATAATTCTTTCCTCTTGCAAATCAGTTATTGTAAAGTTATAGATTTTATTTAGAAAGCAGGGAAACTTTTTATAGAATTGATTGTGTAAATGCTGCTCATATGATCTATAGTGATTTTATTCACAAACAGCACCACCTTTCTAATTCCTCCTGGATGTTCAAATATACCATTTTATGTCTTCTTAAATAGTATATTCTTTTCACAGCTGTTGCCTTACAAAAGCAAGGTATCGATATTGACAGTTTAATGCTTTTGCCTAACATCTCCAAAATTCAATTAAAATATGTTATAAAGGTATAAGAATGTTAACTTTAAGTGATAAAAAATAAATTACAATATTTTCTTTTGCTTATCTGTTCACTTGTGTCTAATTATATATAAAAGTAATGAGTGAGGAAATTGCCTTGTGGTGTTATTTAGACTATAGCAGATATAAAATGGAGTTCAAGCAGATTCTGCTGCTTTTTTCTATCCATTTGGTTAAAATGTATTCTGGCATTCTTTGGGCAGACAGCCAGTTCTAAAATAACTGCTTCTATTGAATTAGTTTTTACATAAACACTGAGATTGGGATTTTCATTTGTTGGACATTATAATCTTAGTGTGTATACTTTGTAGAGTATTTGATGATGCATGAGAAAGTTTATTCATTTATTTTACAAAACTTTCAAATAAGTTATATTGCATTTCTTTTAAAACTTAGGAAAAACTGAATAAATTAATTCTTTTTAAAATTGAGCATAGTGGCACACACCTGTAATTCCAGCACTCTAGGAAGCTGAGGCAGGAGGATTGTAAGTTACAACTCAGTGTGGGTAGCTTAAGGATTTGGTCTTGACTCTGTCTCTTAAAAAAAAAAAAAAAAAAGAGTTCTGAGGAGGTGGCTTGAAGAGCTGGCCTGGTGAGAAGGTTCTAGGTTTAATCCTCAGTACTACAAAACAAATTCATTCTTTTTGTAGAAAATTATGGTTGGTGTTTTCTAGGTTTTTACAAATCTGAAAAGAAACTTAAATACAAAAGAATCATTCACCATCACTGTGATGTTAACATTAATGTTCCTCAGTATCCTCATCTGTAAAATGGGAGTTATTAGTAGTACATATTTATAGGGCAGTGGTGGCAAGCCTATGGCATGCGTGTTACTGTGTTTTTCTTTTAAGACAAAAGATGTTAAAGTGTGAGTTGTGTTCAGTGTTGAAGTCTAATTGCAGTGTTGGCACTTTGTAATAAATGGTTTTGGATTGTAGTTTGAGCACTTGGTCTCTGACAGGTTCAGCACAATTCAGGGTTATAGAAATTATTTAATGAGATAATGTTTTGAAAGTAACTGACAGTAAATTCCAGAATTTATCAGTTATCAACATTATTAAAACCGTTAGTCATGTCAGTATTAATTTCAATTAATTTCCTCTTCCTCTTCCTCTCATTTCTTGGCTCATTTCTTTTCTTTTTTCTTTTGGTACTGGGGATTGAACCTAGGGCCTTGTGCATGCATGGGAAGTGCTCACCCACCGAGCTATATCCTCAGCCCTTTATGGCTCATTTCTGTCTGCCAGTTTGTTGACATTAGATATTCCTTTCAGTAGTATTTGTAAACACTGTGTTTTATGAATGTAATCTCCCAAGTTGCATCATATACTGTATTTCTGTTTTCCTTTGAGATTGTCAGTATTAATATCATGTATATAACACCAAGTCTGCCTTAACTTTCCCTAAGTGCAGTCACATTTTGTCTGCAGCATATACGTAAACTTGTCACTGTTAACTTTACCCATTGTTTTTGCAGACTTACACATATCCTTCCACTGTTACCAGCAAATAAGATCTTGTTCAGTGGGCTCTGAATTTAAATAGTTGGATTTTTTTTTGTCATATTCTTTGTGTACTAATTCTTAAGAACTGATCTTCAGCCAAAATTCTAATAATTACCTCATCATTAGTCTTGTTAAAATGGCCCAGGTATTATTTTACCCTCCTGCATCTTTACCTCCTGTTTCATTTCATGTTTAAGCTAGCCTAGGTTTTGAGAGAGCTCTTACTTACAGGGTATAAAATAATAGATGACTGTGTTCTGTTTTCTAGATTTCTTTCTTCAGTTTTGCAGCTCTGACTCCATGTTCATCTGTCACCTCCTTGGGTTCTGGATAGACTCTTCATTCTGTGCTTATCTTCTAGTATCTAAATTAATTGTCTTTTACTCTGAGCTGTCTTATAATTAGTGCCATCAGGATGCCAGTATTCTATCCTGCCACTTTCATCTCCATTTCTTGTGCAATACCAAGTTGCTTCTTTGCTTCTATTCACCTGGCCTAAGGAATTTGCTTTATTGCTGACTTTATGCTTAGGCACCAAGATGTCAGTGTTGCATTACAAGGGTGAAATGCCCTTTTCTCTGAAGCACAGTTTGAAATTTGTAGGAATCAAAAGTTGTCTTTTGGGAACCACAAAAATATTATAATGATGTGTTTGCACTTAGGGCTAGGTATATGGGTAACATTGGTTATTCACCTTTGTGAGTATCAACTTTGCCATTTAGCCATGTTTGTGTGCCCAGTGTAATATTGGCACTAGGGGGCAACATACTCTTGGATTCCAAGAGTTCAGTTATGTTCAGAAGAACACAATTAAAACAGTTGAAAAAAGAAAGAGTAGTTCACTTCTTATAGACTTGTGGATAGTATAGAGCAGAAGTCCTTTAAGAGGGAGTTCACAAAGGAGAAGATTAACAGGGACTGGAGTGCTCAAGGATTTGTAACCCTTTGTTCTGTTCTGCAGGGGTATATATAACGGGCATGGTGGCTTGTGTTGGGGTTGTATCTGCAAAGAGAGAGTTGATTGCTGTCTTCAGCCAGTTTATCACTTGGGGAATTAAACATAATTAAGTTCATAATTATTAGTACCCTTGGGGTTTAGAAAAATCATCCTACAAGGGTGGTTAATGAATGAAAATCATTTAGGTATGAGACATATTATGAAGGTGAAAAATTCTTTTTTTGGTGGTAAGTATCAAGGCTTTGCAATATGGATTTTTAGGATATAGCTTGTTGCTACAGTACAATTCCAAAAATTATAATGTTTAAATGAGATAAAAGTGTCTGTGTCTTTCTCTGCAGTCTGGGCAGACAGCCTAGCTCTCACATGGTAGTTTCATGGTGTCAGGAATCTTAGCCACACCTGCATTGTTGTGTTTCATCCTCTACTGACAGCTTTCATCTCGTGCTTCATTGGAGTCACATTGTATGTCTTCTCTACAGCCAAAGGGAAAAGGAGAAAGGGCAGTGGAGGGGATGCCACTTCTGCTCTTACCCTGTTAGAGCTTTGGCACAGTGGTTCCCACGCCTTGGGAAGAGGCTAAAAATTCAGTACTTGCTAGTCACATACTCTTTGCTGACCATATATCTTGCAATTTGGAGGGAACACTTGAGATAAACTAGATTAATCATATTTTAAAAATCTTGCTGTAAGTGTTCATGAAATAAATACACAGAAGTTCTTCTGGGGCTCGGGGTACAGCTCACTAGTAGAGAGCTTACAGTGTGTGTGTGTGTGTGTGTCTGTCTTGTCTGTCTTGGGTTTGATCTCCAGCACTGCCAAAAACCAAAACAATCTCCCCTCCATCTCTTAACCTAGGCATTTCCTTTTAAACTTTACCTAATTTTTTATACCCTCCATACTTTCATACTTAGAATCCTGCCTTGCTATGTTCAGCATCCTTTCCCTTAATCATGTACTGATGCTTCACTTCAAAATGAATACTACTTCCTTCCTTTCACATGCACTAAACTTAATTTTAGACTAATTTTTTCTTACGGAATTGGAGATGCTATGCTTTATTTATATTGTGCTGCCTTCAATTCATTATTCCTTCATTAGATAACAAATTAAAACTGGCATCTTGATAGATGCACTCATGTCTTAATATATACTGTGTGTTTTGATGAAAAATCTCGAATTATAAAGGTTACAAATAGAAAACATTGATCATGTAGTTGGAGAAAAATTTTAGTCTGCTTGTAAAAAAAAGTTGATTAGCTAGAACTTTTAACACTGTCAATAGAAAAATAATTTTATATTTTTGGAGAATAAAATCATGACAGTTTACAGCAATAGAATGAAGAAAATTTTTTTATGAAAAATCGAAAGGTTTAAGAAAAGCCAGTTAAGTGATTGTACAAATGTGGAAATAATTTTATAGAAAGTCTTCCTCTACTGGAGTTAGGTCAAAAGCTTATTAGACTAAAATTTATGTATACAGTATAACGGAAATGCTATTTTATTTTTTATTCTCATCTTGCTATTCGAGTGATCAAAATAGAGATTGATTCAATGATTATCTCTCTTTAGTAGTCCTTTCATCAATGTAGAAGAATGGTTATTTGGAACCTAGAATCAATTGGCCCTCCATATATGGTTCTCTATCTACATATTCAACCAAAAATATTTTTAAAAATTGCATCTGTCCTGAATATATACAGGCTTTTTCCTTGGGATTATTCCCAATAACAGTTATGTATATAACGTTTACATTGTATTATGTATATTATAAATAATCTTAAGGTGGTTTAAAGTGTATAGAAAGACATACATAGGTTATGTGAAAATACTACACATTTTATGTAATGAACTTGACCATCTTTGGATTTTGGTACTCATGTGGAGTGATGATTATATTTTGAGCTTTGTGTTTTGAAGGATAAGAAAAATTTCATGAATTGAAGATGCAAAGAATACTTTGATATATATTTCAAGTTTCACAGTTTTTTAAATTTTAAATCTTGTTTATATGTTTGCATTAGGCACTTGTTTAAGACATTGTGTAGAAAAATGTTCTAATAGTTAAATGAACTTGAACAGAGCTCACAATGTTAATGGGCTTTCATCTAAAAAAGACTATTTCAGGGCCATGACTATTGTCATGAGCAAACACAAATGAACATTCTGTGACTAAACTGTGGTGTCTTTGCTTGGCCAAACTTACTGACTTTCTTTCATTAAATTTATTAATTTAGAAGAAGCAGAATTTGGAAATAGCCAGAACCTGAAAAGTATGGTATTTTTTATCAAAAACATTTCTTTGAAAAAGCTGAATACTTATTTTTTGTGTTGAAATGAAATGTGTATCTTTCATTAGATTTTAAGAAGTAAAATTTAAGAGAATGTGTCTTTTATGCTCTGTTGATACTTGATATTTTCATTGAGTTACCAGTGTGTCATATGCACTATTGCCATATTTCTCATTGTTGAGTACAGTAACATTTAATTACAATGAGGTTACTGTATAAGGTGAGTTTGAACTCTGGGAAAAAATATTTTGCATGGTACTAGTTCTATAAAAAATTAGAATTTTTCTGACTTAAATGTATATTGGTGAGAAATAACTTACAGTTGTTTATTGAGTGGTAGGATGTCCAAGTTTTATAATTACCAATGCCACTAATTGGCCTTGGTAATAACAGGGTCTTAACTTGAGGTTTATTACAGGTGTGGACATCTATTGGAGAAAGTCTGGTAGTTCACTAATTAACATCATGGGCTTTGGAGTCAGACTTGGGTTACAACCCTCTGTCTCCTGGGTGCTGGCTGCATGACCTTTTGTTTTGGCAAACCATTACATTTCATTTTTCACTTGCAAAATGGGGAATTAAAGTCAAAACTGCATTGAGTGTAAGGATTACATGAGTTAACACCTGGAAATCACTTAGCACAGAACATAGCTCATAGAGAATTCAGTTAAGTATAAGCTGTAGTTAATGTTGTAAGTGTTTTAAGTAATATTATAAGTAGTGCTGCTACAATCAGTGCTCTAGGCGGCTGTGGTTTTTGTTGTTATACACTATTCAGTAATTTTTCTTTCACTCACATTGATATGTTTGTATGTATTAGGACTTTATTATCTATTTTTAAATGAAAGGGTTTTTTCTTTTTATCTGAATGTTATTAACTTGAAAGTAAAAAACTTTTTAAGACCCTCTTGTAAGTATACCTTTGGTGTGCTTCTGAGAAAATATATCTTAAAAAAGAAATAATTAAGCTAATTACATATTAAAGTTAAGATTTTCTGTTTAGTGATAAAACTTTCTCTAGTAAGAGAAGTGAGTTAATAGAGAAGCAGAAGTGTAGTATATATATATTTTGTATCTGGTCTCTCTCTCCCTCTCCCTCTCCCTCTCCCTCTCCCTC
>PVLA01009555.1:0-73589 GCA_004027455.1 Hydrochoerus hydrochaeris | reverse complement strand
TTTTCCTTTATAGGTAATCTGTTTCTTTTCTCTGACCACTTTTAATATTCTGTTCTTGTGATGGATTTCTGGGATCCTGATTATTATATGTCTGGGTATAGATCTGTTTGGGTTGTAGCTGGCTGGAGTTCTATATGCCTCATTTATCTGAACTTCACTTCCGTTACCTATGTTTGGGAAGTTTTCCTTAATTATTTCTGTGAATATACTTTTTATTTCATTTGTATTTGTGGCTGCATCTTCATTCACATTTTTTATTCTTAGGTTATAAATCCTCTTGTCATCTTCTAGCCTTTGTATCATTGCTTCCTGGTTCCTTGTTATTTTTAAGAGATACTTCCTTTCACGATCATACTTTGCAAATCTACCTTCAAGTTTTGAAAGTTTGTCTTTAGTTTCTGTTAAAAGGTTTTGCCAGATTTCAATGGAGTTTTTAATTTCCTGATATTCTCTTTGGATCTGTTTCATATATTCTAGGTTTTGTTTATATTCTTCATCAAAGGCTTCTCTCCTTTCTCTGGGTTCCTCTATTCTTTCATTTGTGTCTACTTGAGGATTACCCAGGACTTCTTTTATTAGTCTTATATCTTGCTTCACCTGAGTTAGAATTTCAGATTTAAATTCGACAATGAGGTCACAGATATATTTCTTTATTTCTGATGAGGCTGTCTCTGACATTACAGGTTTGCTGCTCTCAACCTCCTCTGCATTTACCTCTGTTGAATTCACTTTCCCGGTTTCTGCAGTTGGGGACCTTTTGCTCTTTCTCTGTCTTGCCATGTTTTCGGACCCCTTCAGAGGGGTGGGTGGTGGAGGTCTCTGGGCCTTTCATTTTGGTTACAGTTTTTCTGCAGCACACTTGCTAGGGAAGTACCACCACTCAGTCTGCAGTGGATCTGTGAGTTGCAGGCTGAGAGCTGGCTCCTCCCCCTATGCCAGTCAACAAGTTAATGCTTCAACAGGTTTGTGTGTTCCCTGGGGATGCCAATGGCCCAGGAAATCCTCGCCACTGGCCCAGGAAAGCCTTGTCCCTGGCTATTGGGTTTCAACCAGGGGCGTGGCCCAGCCTGAGCAGATCCTACCAATTTGCTTTGGACTAGGAGTCATCAGCAGACTCTGCCTAGGGCCCTGATTCAAGCCGGCCCTGCCCAACTCCAAAATGTCACCCAGCTAGTCCTCCCAGTTTGGGGATTCCAATTCCTGTCACTCACCAAAGTTTGCACAGCTTGACTGGCTCTTTCCACTCCCCATTTCAGGACCTCCCCCAGCCGAAGGTCTGGAGCTCACCAACCCCCGCTCTCAGCAGGGCCACCATCTCAGCTTGATTGTGAGTCACCTGAATTTAAGACTTGCCAGTACAGTGATTGGGGCTTGCCCAGTTCCAGCCCTCTGTCCATGCTTCTTTTTCTTCTTTCTTTTTTTTTTCCTCAGTTTCTTCCTGGGTCATAAGAATTCCTCTCCTTTTGTTTGGCTTTCTCCATTTTGCCAGATTCCAGCATCTGAGTTGTTTTTATCTTTTTTTTTTTTCCTCAGAGAAGCTCTCTTACAGTGCCGCCACTCAGTTGGCCATCTTGCAATCTCTCAAATCAAATTTCTTTCCCAGTTTTACTGAACCGTCTCTGCAGATATTTGTTATTGGGCACAAGCACACCATTTATTAATACTGGTATTGTTTTGTTTTTCCAGTTTCATCAGGATATGAAATATATTGTGAAACACCATGGTAGACTTTATAAATGTACTTGAATATGTTTGAATAATTACAAAAAATACAAGAAAGGTTCTCATCATCTTTCATCGTTGTTTCCTTAAATACTTTAATATTTTTAAAGTCTTTATAGAGCAACTTTTTCTTATTAGTCTATATAATGAAAAAAGGCTTTATGACTGTTCTTGTGTTTTATATTTTCATAATTTTAAAACCAGAATGAATGTTAATTTTTCTTGTCCATGAAGAAACTTTGGTTGAGACTTGGTAAATATTCTCTTTATTTTCACCAAGTAATGGATTACTATTGCACAAATGTAGTAATTTGGAGCTTCAGAGATGTTATACAGTGATAGGATAATTTCTGTGTGGTGCTGGACAGACATCTAACTAGATGCTTGGTACTCTTACTTAGCAGGAATCACACTGATCTCATTCTGGTATATGTCTTTGAAAATTCTCAGAGGAAGAACTCCTTTCTCCATCACTAAGGGTGCAGACACCATCAGGTGACACTTGCCTTCAATCTTTTTATTGAAATTAAAAGTGTATATCTAAATTGCTATGATTTGTATTTTTTTATTATTCTTACAAACAATATGTGCCTTAGTCACTTTTCTTGTTGTTGGGTGAAAATATCACATACCTACAAGGTTAAGAGAGGAAAGGCTTATTTTAACACAGTTTATAGAGTCCATAGTATGAGTCCATAGTCTCTTGACTCAAAACCAGAATAGGGTGGCAGGCAGGCATAGCAGAAGAGAACTGCTCATGTCATGGGGGTGGAAAGCAGAGAGAGTTCAAGGTGGGAATTAAGGAGATCCTTGCAGGCCATCTCCTGAGTGACCCATCTCCTTGTCAGGACTCAATTCCTGACATCATATTTAACTATATATTTATCTTTAGATTAGTCTAGTTGTGTAAATCATGTGTTCATGACCCAATAACTTCCCAAAATTCCAACTATGAATGCATGAAGTTTTGGGAAGACATCTTGATATAAACCATAATATTCCACACTTGTCCTCCAAAAGACTCATGCAAATGATTTCATGTAATATGAATCTATCACATCTCTAAGTATTGGCAAAAATTCTATTGGAATCAGTATTAAAAGTCCAGCTCCAAAGTCTTCCCTAATATTTAGGGAAAATTCTTATCTGGAATTCCCTGTAAAATTGAAAAGAGATGACTTTTATAGGTAAATGGATGTAACTTGAGAACATACTCATTAGTGAAATAAATAAGACACACATGTAAACATCATATTGTTTAATTAGTGGGAGAATCTAAAAGAAAAACTATATGTACATTTGTATGTATAAGTATATAAATAGTTAAGATAGTTATATTACTGATTTCTGAGTTTATACAATAGAAAGACTTGCACTAGCATTGTTCAGACAATTGAATGCAGATGTTTTGTGCTCTTGGTGAATGATTTGGGAATGACAATGCTCAAAGTATATACCATTGTTTCTCCCTGATAGATATTTTTTGAAATTTTGTTCTACTTTTTTTTCTACTTTTTATCCTTGAAATAAAATGGATTGGGGAAAAATTGAAAACAAAGTAAAGCATTGCCAACATAAATGGTACAATGTAGACATTCCTATTACAAAAGGGAGAGATAAGAGCATAAAAAAGAATAGGACCAAAGCAATATCGACCTAGCAGGTAAACACTAAATCCTATTATTTCATGTTCAGCACTTGAGTAAATTGTGGTATGATGTGAACTCTAAACATCTCAGGTGGTCCTTCCCCTGTGACACTGCTGAAGGTTTTACCCTTCATAGCATCTTTCTTGAGTTTAATATGCTCACTCCTTTTGCTTTCCTTAGATGTTTCAAGTTTGTAGTTTTTTCAACATTCTGGGGTTTCTAGTAAACTTTTTGCTTCACTCTCAGAGGCTCACACACTGCCTTCTCAGGAACCATATTGCCTGGTTTTCCAAGCCTTGATCCAAAATCTGGGTGGAAGCCCTCCTTACCTCACAACTCTTGCATTACACATGCTCTTAAAATGTAATACTAGCACCACATGGATGATACCAAGTTATGCAGCCAGCTGGAACAGTAATCAAGTCCTTTTGCACCAAAACTGCATTGATCTTCAGGTGCTTGAATTGTTAAGTATGCTGAATTAAGTACCAGGAAATCAATTCTATAGATGACCTTTTACAATAGAGTACCCTGGTATGCTCTTCTCAAAGCAAAATTGTACAACTTTTTGATTTTTAGCTTGCAAATGGTGGGTGCTTGTTGGTATCTTAAATTCACACAATGGATTTTTCTATTTTTTTTTTTTTTTGTAAACTACTTGGATTCCTTTTAATAATTACTTTTTAAGCTCCCATGGTCTCTTCTGCTCCATTTTTGCAGATGCCATCATTATTAAATGTTCATTTCTGTGGATACTCAAAATTCCTTTTCCTACTATTTCTTAATGGGGAGCTTGTTAAAAGCCACAGTACCCATTCTCATCCTCAACATTAGTCTGTTTAAAAATTTCCTTAACCAGACTAATTAGTCTGCTGCTCCTAATTATACTCTCTCAAAGTCTTAGGACAAGAGTACAACTTTTCTGTCCAAGCATAACACACATGGACTGGAGTTCACCTACCAATGGGGTCCTTGTTTTCAACTATAATCTTCTGAGCCTGATCTTTTCCATCTGCTTTTTTAAAAATCAGCTGTGACTAGACTCTTCCATCAGTAAGAATGCTTTGCTTACTGCATTCTAAGGTTTGTCTTTATCTGGTGCCTCTAAAACTTTCTAACTCCTCCCATGAACCAGTTTCAAAGGCTTCTAAAGCACCTGGTCAGGAATAGTCACAGTAACCACTCCAATTCCCTGGTACCAAATTCCATCTTAGTTACTTCTATTTTCTCTACTCTCATTCTGTCTGAAAGTAATTATACCCCTAAAAAGATACTTTTAGGAAAACTAAGAGTCTCCATGTTCCTTAGCAAGAAAATTATGATCCCCACTGAAAATTGCCAGGTTTTATTTTCCTGTTCTATTGGAAGAAGTTAATGCAAACGTTGTTACCTCTTCCACATTTTCATTTAGCTTCTAGGATATCTTATTCTGCAAAATTTCCTGTTCTTTCTCTGTTTCCTTTGCTCACTCTGAATCAGTATTTGACCTTTGTGCCTAGTTATAGTCACTCATTTGGAATTGTATCTGTTATTACAACACTAAATACCATTTGATAATTCCAAGATGTATATCTGCATAGAGTGTGTCTGTTTTGAACACCACAATTAAAAATATAATTGCCTAGTTGAAATTCATAAGTAGATAACTGATATGAATCTCAAACTTGACTTGTTCAAATTAAACTCTTGATTTTTGCTTTCTTCCTTGAAAGTTGTTACTTTGCTAGTCTTTATCATCTCAGCCAATTCCAATTTCATTGCCCTAATTTAAAACAAGGTAGTCATGCATGGCTCTTCCTTCTCTCTCATGGAAATCCTGTCAGTTTCATTTCTAAACATCTATGCTGAGCACTTCTGATTGCTTCCATAGCATCTACTCACTCTGAGTTTCCTTTATTGCTTTGCAAAATGCCTCCTAACCAGTTTTCTTATTCCACTCCTATATTTTCATCTTATTTAAACTTAATGGTCAAACTATACATTTCCACATGAAATTTATACTGCCATTCCTCTTGTTAAAACCTTCCAATAAGCGAGTTGGTTATGATCTCTTAGAATGCATTTATTACTCTTACATATGTGATCTGGCATCTTCTCTGACCAAATCACTTCTACATTCCCTTCTATATTTATAATTCTCCATTACTTTATTGTCTCTGCATATTAATTATAAACAAGTCACATAGACCACACAGTTTGCTTCTGAATTTGGTCCTTTGTCTTCTCCATCTAAATAGTAGTTAAATGAGGGAAGTTACTTTTTAATCAATTTTGCTTACAGCTTCATTTTCAGTACTTATCTTGCTTGACATTAACAAGTCTTTGCATATTTGCTGGACTAGGAAACACTATTTAGTTTATCTCATCTGAATGGAAAGCCATCACTGAGAATATTCAGCACCAGTGCTTTTCCTTGCTGTACCATTAGTCAATAGCAGGAACTAATCTAAGCCCTTAGATCTAATACAAATTCTTTATCTCTTGACCTTAACACACTTCATCCTCTTGAAGAGCATAAATTCTTATTTTAAATCATTGTTTCTTTTTTATTGTTGGCCCATTGTGCAATTTTTGAGGAAATCTAGCAGGGGAAAGGCCAAAGTTTATTTGTACAATTGCTCATCCACGTATTCAATTAATATATCTTTTAATTTAGAATTTTATGAATTTTAACAGCGTTGTATTCAGGTTTTCCAACACTATGCAAGACAGCAATCACAATTTACAATTTTTCTCTCCAACCTCAGGTTTCACTACCCTAAGTAATACATAAACTACTCCACCAGATCTCGTCCATCTCCCTGAAACATGAAATTCTCCTTGATTCTAGTACACTTATCTGAACAAAATCCTAAGAGACCCACAAATATTAAGTCTAAAAAAGCGTCTCTCAAGACCTCAGACTGTCATGTTGTAAAGTTATCGTATCTAGTGCTTTTTAGATTATGGTTGCTGGAAATGTAAGAGAGTAAGTGAACCCTTTTTAATTTGATTTTCTTTTTTCTTTTTTCTTATATAAACAGAAGGCAGCATATATATTAAACTAACATATCAATTTAAAAAGTATATATGACTTACCTAAAATTTACATGATTAGTCATAACTGATGATAGAAAAAACTACTTCAATAGTATGTCCTCAAAATTGAAAGCTTATCCTTAAAATAATTCTGTTAGGAAGGTGAAAAGAAATACACAGAACTAAAGGAAATATTTTCTAGTATTGTTTCAATATCTGTTTGTTCTGGTAATATTTGTTCAGAGAAGTGGAAGAGATATTTCCTAGGCCTTAGTTCTGTGCTCCATTCACTTAATCAGAAAGATGTGATTTACATAAGAATGATGAAACCAAAAACTCTGCTTTCCACTGTGTTAGTTACTTCTTTTTTTACTGGGTCAAAAATCCTTGATATCCACAAGTTAAAGGAGGAAGTTCTATTTTGGATCACAGTTTGTAGAGGATTCAGTCCATACTCAGATGTCTCTAAGGTGGGGTGGCATGGTAGAGGGGAATGACAGAGAAAAAATGTTTCAGAATGGGGTAGTCATAAGGCAGCAAAGCAGTAAGCAACAGAAGCAGCAAGGTCTGCTTTCTTTCATCCCATTCAAACTACTAGACTTTTGGATTGTTCTGTCTACTAGGATGGGCCTTCCTATTATCCATACTCAGAACTATGATAAACCAGCTAGTGGACTAATATAATATCACATACCGTAAATCCCAGTATCACATCCCTGTGATCACACCACTTTGCTGGAGTTCATCTCTAAGAATTGCCATTTCCTAACAATTTCAAAATTGCTAATAAGGTCAAGCCAAAAGTTTCATCTAGGATTTAAGGCAAACTCTTAGCTATGAACCCCTGTATAATTGTAAAGAAATTTCAATACTTCCAACATACAATGACACAAGATGAACATTCCCATTTCAAAATATACAATAAAGACATAGAAATGAAGAGGGCCAAACTAAAATCCATCAGGGTAAAACATTGTAATTCCATGTCCAGCACCTAATGCAGTCTGAGGCAAGATGTGAACTCCAAAGTTGCTCTGTCACTTTGGCAGTTTTGGCAGCTGCATCTCTCACGGCTTCTCTCTTGGTTTGGTTCTGCTCTGTTCTTGCAGTTTTTCTTGGATGATCCACAGTCTTGGCTTCTCCAACCTTCCAGGGTCCACTGTACCTTTGGCTTCACACTCACAGCTTCATATACTGCCCTTTCAGGGCCACAGAGTGACCCAGGTCTTCCTCTGAAATTTTTTGGGTAAGCCTTTCTGACCCCACAACTCTTAAACTCTGTATGCACCACATGGGTGATGCAAAGCTCTGCCTCCAGCTGAAGCATTAGCCAAACTCCCTCCTCTCTTGGCTCAAGGGGTCAAGTGCCTGGATTGCTGAGCCCTATGAATCCAATCTGGATGAACAAATTCTCTGAAACATAGTGTTCTGGAGTACTTTTCTGAAAGCAGGCTTTCAACCTTCTAATTTTGAGATCTTGAAGTCTTGAGTCCTGCTGGTTGTTGCAATGTCCTCGGGCCATCTCTTACATTGTCCTGTTTCTTCACAGCAACCAGGTTCTTTTCCACTGCATTTCTGTAGGCTACAAATTTACTGGAGCTTTGTTTCTGACAAAATTTAAACTTTATGAAGTATACTACTGAGTTCTTTGTTTTACATCAACATAACTAAGAACCAAACTATAGCCATGTCAACATATTAGATTACATTTCTTTAAAATTTCTTCTACAGGTTAATCAGTCTGCCATGCTTAATGCAAAATGCAGATGCATTTTCTGCCAGAATATAGCATATATGTTATAATGTCCAACAGTCAATGTGTTCCTCATTCCTAACTGAAAACTCCTGAGTCTGGCATTTACCACTTGCATTTCTGTAAGAATTCTGGTCTTCCAAGCTCTGACAAGAATTTCCCATAAAGTTCATTTTAAAGCATTCGATGACTACTTCTTAAGCTAGTCTCTTGAAACATTTCAAACTCTTCCCATAGCCAATTTTAGATGTCCCTGAACCACATAGTCAGGCAGCATCACAGCAACAACCACTTGTCTGGTGCTTAATTACTTCTCTGCTCACTAAGACAAAATAACAGTACCCTCAAGTTAAAAGAGGAAAGCTTTATTTTGACTCTTTGTAGAGGTTTTACTTCATAGTCAGTTGGCTCTAAGGCATGGTATCATCACAAAAAGTCATTATTACAGAGAAACAGTTCATGGCAAGGCAGGCAGAGGTAGCAAAGCAACAAGAGCAGAGCAGCAAAGGTTCATTTCCCTTTCATTCCATCCAGACTAAAAGAATCTGGAGTAGTACTAACTGCACCCAGGTTAGGTTTTTCCCATTATTCACACCCAAAACTATGATACATAAGTTAGTGTACTAACCCAATATCACACATTATGAATCCCAATATTACACACCCATAATCCAATGACCTCCCCAAAGCACCATCTCTAAGTACAAGAGGCTTGGGGGAAATCTAGATACAAGTTACGACGTACACATTCTGTATTCCCTTGTATCTATTTTTTATACATTTTAGTTGTCATGAGAAAAATAAACAACAGTGAATTGAGTTATTTCTGAGTTCCCTGAAAATGCTAACATGATAACATCAAAATATCCAAATGTTCAAAAATTACCTCTTAGTTATGGAAGCATTTGTCATTATTACTGCTTTTTCTTTGATTTTTCTCCTTATATCCTATAATATATAATTCAAATATAAATTAAATATAATATTCATATGTAAGTTTTAACATGAATCAAACTACAGTATGGACAAAAACTTAAGAAGTGACAAATATTACATCTTGATTTACATTTATCAAAGTATGAAGAAAAGGATAAACTGTGTGCCTTAACCATAATTTAAAGCTATATAATCCACAAATGTACATTGTATTTTTCATATTTCTATTCTATAGCTAAATATTATATTCATACATTGTACTTTATTGCATATGCCACATAACTTGAGATACACTCTGATTTGTCCTAAGAGCCATTTTTTTATTAACTCAGTGATTAACTTCATTAAACTAATAACTTGATGTCTCTTACAGCAATTTCATGCTGATATCAACTCTGTTGTTTTCAATATTAAATAATTTGTCCTATATTAATACAGAGTTGTCTTTTTTCCTTTAGCTGTATAACAAAAGTTTTCTTCCAATAGAAACCTGTCTTTTCAAATTTCTAAAAATTATTTGCCATGATGGCAAGAGTGTTTCATAAGGATAATTTAGAGGCATCATACTGACCTTTGTGGTGCATGTTAGAGAAGAGTTTTAAAATTCACAGTTCAGAATCAAATTGAAACCAGCATAAGCAAGCCATGGAATGCAAAAAATTGATTATACTTTGAGGACTGGAACAAGTGTTAGAATGGCAAAATTATTTCCTGTGCTAATTTCTGCCTTCTGTGTACTTGCTTTATTTTCCTCTCTATCAGTTAGAGATTGACAACTATTAGTTCAAAGCTCATATCCCTAAATACTTAAAAGAAGAGAAGAAAAAATTTCATGTTTAAGAAAGAATAGGCAGAAAAACAAACCAAAAACAAAGAAAACAACCAGCTTTTCATAGAAAGCCTTTTCCCAAGTTTAAATGGGATTTTTTCATCTGTAGCAAGATCTGAGACCAAAATAGTGGGACTATTAAAGAGAACACTCTTTGTTTAGTGTAAGTGATCAGTTCTGAGTTAGGGAAGGGTACCGGTGGGATTCTGAAACTTCACTGGATACTACATGACAACAGAGAACCACGGGATTAACTAAGATGCACTTTCACTCTTTTTATTGTCTTACATCACTTTGCTTTTCAAATTGTTTTAGTAATTATTTTCTGTTTCACTCTTTGTGTGTATATTGCTTTGAAATTGTTTTGAAAGGGATAAAGTAATCTGTAAAAACAAAGTCAGTTGGATTGGTGATTCAAAAGCTTTCAATAAATAGAAGGACTTTGCCTGGGATTTAATCAATGTGTAGAATATTCACTTCAGGTCCCCAGACTGTAAAAGACAAGAAACAACTAAGCCTTGTGTGAGCTCTTTGCATCACAATGAAGATAATAAGTAAATAATAGGATTGAATAGGTAGAATACACTGGGGAAATGTGCAAAATCATGATCATTTATGTTATTAAAGTGACAGGACTGAAGATTTCCATTTCAGGTAGAAGTCAGAACTTGATTCCAGGAGTCTCACTTCAGTATTTTTAATACAGCTAGACATTTCATATGCTCTGGGAAATAGAAATGGCTATCAGATAATGAAGCTTTCAAAAGGTAAAAAACATTTTTTCACAATTATGTTTCATTAAGTAATACAGGGAGAACTATCACAGATACTTTGTTATTACAATGCAAATCAAACTCTTGTTCGAAAAGAAACTTCTTTATAAACTATGAAAGGCTACTTTTGAAATTATCTTGTGCTACATTTGCATACAGAGAAGTGCCCTTCAGAAAATTAACTAATATCTTTGTAGGTAAATATTATATAGTTAAACAATGTACTTTGTAAATGCAAACATTAATAGGGCTAGAAAGTCACCATTAGGAATTTTAATCTCACAGAAACTTTATGTGTTAAAAAAAATTCTACAAGCTCTAAGTTAAAATGACACATAACAAATGCATGGCAGTTTGGAGTGCATTGTCTATTGTTCCTGAAGTACCATCTGGCAGAGCAATCTCCACAGCAGAAAGTGCTTAATGACTGTCCTGACTGATGGTTATAATAGATGCATCTCTGCTACTCTTGCAAGATCTATGAGTAATTCTAACTAGACAGATGACAGTCACAAATCTCCATGGAGTGTTCAGTTGTTTCCAATTCATAAGACCTTTTAAGAATGTGAAATTTAGCAAAAGGAAGCAAACTAGTGATGGAAGTCAGAACATGTCCTCATACATAATGAAATATTCAATAAATGACAACTGCAAATTACTGTGAGCCACGTTTTTGTTCTGTGCACCACAGCCATATGATTTTTTTTAAAAAAAGACGCTAAAGGGAATAATCCATTTTCTTACATTTTATGTACAGAGCCAGTACTGACTTAAACTTTTCCAAGTACTTTATAACAAAAATTTCATGTATGTACAAAGACATTTATTATAGTAAAATAGAAAAGAAACTAAGAAAATCCACAGGAAATTAGCAAAAACACAAAAGTGTAGTGAGATTTCAGGCACAAGAATATTATATTTGACTATTAATTGTTTCTTAAATATTTACTTTGACTTTTACATTACCAGGCTAGATTCTTCATAGCATTTGTAAAAGCTGTAGTCCTTAAAATGGATTTAGAAGACTCATGATGAGAAGAAATACTGTAAATTGAACATCCTTCATTTGACATAGAAACTAATTTCAGATCTTAAGAAGTTAATCAAATTTAAGCCTAAGCAAATACACAATCACTTGATTTATTGAACTTTGCCCTGGATTGGTAATTGTCAGTAATAAGGGGGTAGCATTTTTAGTGCCTGACATTTTCTAACCATAATTGGTGTGACAAAGTTGCACTTAAATATTTATAGTAACAATATTAAGTTAATATACTGAAATTCCTCAGGGTGTAATGAAGCAAATGTCATGCTCATATTTGTAGATAGTATTTCTGGTCCTTGGATTTTCCTTTAAGAATAATGTTCTCTATGTCACAGGCACATAAGCATTTGTAACAAGAACACACAATTAGGAGTACTATAGCTGAATGTTGTTCACAAATGTGGAATAGATGGATGCACCAACTCTTCAGTATTGTCTAGATGCTTCCAGTGAAAACAATGTTGTAGCTTTGCTGTTCCTCTGATTAGTGTACCCACAGCATTGACTAAAGTGGAAGACAGCCAGTCAGTAAACAGGCTGTCTTTATAGAGGAGATTCTTTTCTGCTTGCAGGGTGCCTTTACATACCATTCTGACCTAATTGACTTTTTTGGTGTATTCTTTACTGAACTCTTAAATATAGGATATTGAAATTGGTTGAATGGGCAGAAGACAAAAGTGTAGCCATGCAGATGTTGTTGCTGCTATTTAAATTGGAGCAACACCAGACAGTAAAATTTCTGATTTATGTTTTTGGCCCACACTGGGAATCCACAGAATGTTAAAATTGCCTTCAAGAGTCTACAAATTTGGAAAAGGACTGGCTCTATTTCATAGTAGCACTCAACTCCTACTCAAACTCCATGTATTATGTGGTAAGATCCTGAAGAACAGAGACTGCTTTAACTATTAACTCAGGATTGGAGCATGGATTACATGATCTACATTGAAAAGGTGGCACATCATGGTGAAGTGTGGCTAAAAATAGGTTACAAAATACTTAATACAGAATAACACATTGTTAGAAATCTCAAATTAGATTATAAAAAATGTGTATCTTCTTTCTTAGTCTGTATATGAAATCTGAGGCATTTTATCCAAGTAGAAGTGAATATTTAGTAGCTCATAGCAGGTCAGGATATAATTACCAAACTCTAATTATGATCACATCACATAAATATGAATTTTGCATTTTGCAAAATGACTTATTTAAATAATATTCTTTGATTGCTTTTTTCTAACTAGTTTTTACTTTTCCTGTCTTTACCTAGACTTGCATTTTGTGTGTGTGTGTGTGTGTGTGTGTGTGTGTCAAAGTATGGTTGTTTATGTGGTTTCTAATGGTGAATATTGAACCAAACAATATAATGTATTATTCTAAATATTTTTAGAGAAATAATGCTTTTATATTTGATTTAACCCTCAGGTTGGACAATGAGTATTATATTATCATCTAATAAAAACATTCCTTTGATATAAAAATATCATCAATATATTGTAGAAATCACTTAAAATTTTTACATAAACTCAATTTCTCAAACAACATATTCTGAGTACCCTGTATATGCATTTTTAAACTCAATTTCTCAAACAACATATTCTGAGTACCCTGTATATGCATTTTTAATACAAGCTGAACATGATGTGCATGTGTTTGTGTGTTAACAACTGTGTCTCCTCGATTTTCTCATCCCTGGGACAAAATATCTAGTATCCACAATTTAAGGAAGAGAGGTTTATTTTAGTTCATGGTTTTTATAGGATTCACTGTATTGTTCCCAGGTTGGAAAGGCATGGTGGTAGAGTCTGACAGAGGAAAACTGGTCATATCTTGGCAGCAGAAATCAGATAAGAGGGGAGACTAAAGGGAGACAGACTTTCTGGGTAACACTGCTAGAGACCTGTGGCTTCTAACCACACCCCATCATTTAAAACCACATTTAGCTCTAAACTCTTCCATGAATTTGTTAATTTAGGAGTATAGTGCCTTCATGATTTAGTAATTTTCCAAACACCCAATCACTGGACACATGAGTCTTTTGGGAGACATTCTAGGCATAATTTATAACGCTTTGCTTCCTTTTATTTTCTTCATTATATCTTTGACTTAGGACACAATAATCTGTATTAGAGCTATCATTCCTAGCTTGCTAATGTATCGTGAGCAGTACCTTATGCCAATACATTACATCTCCTAAAATGATCATTTTATAATACAAAATTAAATACACAAATACATTTCCCAAAAATAAAAAAAAAATCAAAACTGTTCATATAGACACACAAGGCTAAAATTTCACTTTTGCTGAAAAAGTCCATGTTACTTAGTAATATGTAAGAGCTTCTGCAATTTAACCACAATGCATCAAACTTGATTTTCAAATAATTTTTCAACTGTATACTGCATCAAATGCTTTAAATACATCCATTTTTGGCAGAGTATTGTGATTGCCTGTTGAACATCTCAATATTTAAAAGGGAAGCACATCTCAAATATCTTCTGTGTGTGTTTCCGCTTAGAATGCCTTTCACTGACAGTGATTGGTGGCTCTTTCTTACTGGTTTTTATGTCCACCCTCTTCCTGCACATTCTCCTTCAGATTACTCCTGTAGTTTTCCATCATGTTTTTCTATATATTTGCATTTTTATTTGTCATTACCACATCCATTCTCCTGGGAAGAGGGATTAACACTCCAGTTGCCAATTGTATCTTTTGTTGGGTACTGAGGTAGTGGACTAAAGGAAGAGCTTTTTCCTTTTTCTTTCTTTCTTTCGTTTTTTTTTTTTTTTTTTTTTTTTTTTTTTTTTTTTTTTTTTTTTTTTTTTTTTTTTTTTTTTTTTTTTTTTTTTTTGTGCTGGCATGGAGCTGAGGACTAAATCCAGGACTTTTGCCTTGCTAGACAAGCATTCTACCACTGCGCTAAATCTTCAGCCTCAGGGGAAAGCCATTTATAAATTTTGGTGGATTAAAATTTCAGCAGAAAGTGAAATTGTTATTTGTGTACACCGTAGGAAGAAAGCTTTGCATGAAAACCAAATTTTATAAAGGGTCTCAAACAAACTGAAGTATGAAACTCTTGATCACTTAATATTAACTTTAGAAAATAATCATGTCTAAGTGGATGGCTTTAGCTTAGGAAATTATTAAATGGTAACTTCCAATACAAAGGCAGGAGGCTAGAAACAAATCATGTAGGAACATTAATGGCTAAACAAACTCTGGGGACAGATGGGAGCCCACTCACACAAAAGTTGTTTTAATACAAAAGTTAAGAAGTATATTTTTGAAAGCTGTAAATACTTGTTATATATAATATTATTTTATTATATTTATTTTTCATGGTTCCTCCTTTTATGTAGGTGGAATTCTGCTTGTTTTAATTCTAGGTTTTGCTCAACTGGAATGATAAAAAAAGAAAAAATGTTCTCTTGTTTAGATGTAAGTCAGATTCATGAAGTGTAGGGTCTCATGGGTGAGAAGACATTTTAGAAGACAGAATTGGGCTCACTGACCAGCACTTTTTCTATTCTTAGTTTCTCTTTCAACCAATGGAGAGTTTGAAATATAACTTCCTTTGAATGCGTTTATATTTGATTTAACCCTCAGGTTGGACAATGAGTATTATATTATCATCTGATAAAAACATTCCTTTGATATAAAAATATCATCAATATATTGTAGAAATCACTTAAAATTTTTACATAAACTCAATTTCTCAAACAATTTTAATATATTACGTTTTGTGTTGACAAATCTGACTGAGGGAGTGGGCCTGACCTGTTAAATACAAAATCCCAGTCACATGCACAGATCAGTTCCCAAAGTCCTGTATGTGATTTCTGTTGATAACAGGAGCAGATTTTTGATAGGATGGTGTAGACCTGATGGTCAGTCTGAGTGGGTGATTCTAAAAGGACTGTGCACATCTAGCTTTTGCCATTGCATTTCCTCTTGCATGGTTGGCTTTTCCATACTCTGTAGAGCATACTTCTTTTCCCAGTTTTACTTGGTCTAAAGTCACTCTGCAGAGGTTGTTTCTTTTCCTACCTGTGTTAAAAGTTTGCTACGATTTGCACTTGTCTTAACTCATTCTTTACTCAGGAGCAAATAAGCTAGAGACCCAGCACCCCAAAACCTGGTAACAGTTTCATTTGTGAATAGTAGTTCTTCAAAGGTATACATTATATCATTGTATCTGTTGTGGCTTAATGGTCACATATTTTGGCTCTTTTTAAAATAGATTCACAGTGAAAATTTGTTACATATGTATGATTTAATATTTTAAAAATCTTTATATCCTATATATCTGTGGTAATAAACAAAATTCACTAATCTAATTGTACTGAGGTAAAGTAGATCAAGCAGGTCTATTCTAGTATTACAAATGGCTGTTTTTTAAGAATGAATTTTATTTCTTTCTCAAAGTGCTATGTGCTTTAACTACTTTCAGATACTTTTATTTTAAAGGTAAATTTTCCCCTCTCTAATTTATTGTACATTTGGAAGACAGAAGGTCAGTCTTTTGTAGGAAGAATTAGAGTAAAATGCTTTGAAAGTAACAGATATAATTATATTAGTTTAACAGTTTACTAATCATTTACCTTGCTCTTTCTCTTTGGAGTCTGTTTGGTTAGCTGATATTGACACGTATTAGTGTGGTTAGCAAGAATTTATTTTAACAATAGCATTTGTAGTTACTACGTTTCATATATGCATCATCCAAGAAATCTTTTCTTGCTAAAGAAAATAAATATTCATGCTGATAGATGATGGTAACATAGTGATCTATTGTTACTTCTCCCAAATTATTCTGTAAGTCTAACAAGCTATTTATTCTCTCTATAGAGTTAGTCATTTTTGTGCTTTCCAAAAGAATTATCCATAAATTACTAAAACTGGAGATTCTTATAACTGAGTTAAATTGTCAATTTTTTTACTTTAGTTTTACCATGGAAATATACTTTATTTTCATATGTATGTATATTGCCTTATTTGTGTGATGCCTGATATATACAGTTAACAGACAATGGATCTGACAGATTAGATTTGGTTGGATTTGGATGGGTTGATTCCACCACAAAATATGCTGCTATTATGCAAACACAAGAACCAGTTTGTTGAGAGGAAAGTTGTTGGTAGAGAAGAAATTTTATTCCAAGAGGTTGGTGTAAAGATGGAGGATACAAAAGTATCCTCCTAAAGAGCTTGTTAGCAAAGAATTATAAGAAAAGAGCTCTTATGAAAAGCTTAAGGGAGGGTAGGTATATTTAGGTAAAAATAGTTGGGCACCAAAGTAATTATTAATCCTGCAGTGGCCCATTTCTTTGATGCACATTCTGTTACTTTTTTTCAGATTCTGTCAATCTTAAGAAAGAGCACTGATTAAGCTGTCCTATATCTGATGTATTTCCTTGTTCCCTTTCCTGGAATAGCTATTGGAGGAGTTAATGTAGTAATCATTTAGGTGTGGCTTTTCTTTAGGATTTGGAATGTCAGACAAAGGGAAAGAAAACAAAAAGTAAATTTGCAAATGACACTTTGCAAAGGAAAAGCTAACCTATTTGGCAGCTTCACTTTACTATATGCCCATTTACTGTAAGTTCAAAAGAAATCAATCAGAGAATAGAATTCCAGGGCTTCATTTGAAAAGTGCTTCTCCTCAATTGGTTTTTATGTTTCCACAATTACATTTTCCCATGCTATTGTGAATTCAGAACAATTTTTGACATTTCAGCTGATATATCTCAAGATGTTGCTTTTCAGTGTCTGTCATAAGATTGTTGTATGCTCTGAACCATGAAAATAAAGATATAAATTTTATGGTGTTAACAGTGAAAACCTGTTATTTGATTTCCTCCATCTCCTTGTACAGCTTATTTGCTTGCAAAGAAATTTGATCAGAGCAACTATGTGCCTGGTACTATTCCACAGTTGAACAGTGGTTGCAGCTCCCTCTCTGTAGTTGCAAATTTTCCTTTCTAAAGTGAAAGTAAGGCGGCATTTGAATTTGTAATTAATTACTTATTTCAGTTGGAGTGAATGTCCACTTACCAAAGAAGGAGACAGCATATCATTAGGTTGCAAGCTACTTTGCTATTACATTCAAATGTAGAGAATGCTGAACAATATCAGCACAAGCAGAAAGATACACTTTTTTTTCTTAAAATTATCAGGTCAAAAGTTGCACATTTTTATACTTTGGCTCAAATATCTAGTTTCAGTATCCACAGCAACATTTCCAAAATGTTGTAGTCAGCTCTTACCCTATGGCAGCCTAAACCCATTGCTTGACCAGAATTCCTTTCTTTGTTACATAGGTTTTTCTATCATGCACAAGATAGCATAACTGTTTTGCAATCATAGCATCAAAAGACATTCATGAACTTTAGTTGGGATTATTCAAATAACATTTATTGGTACTTTATATGGAGAATAAGACTAATTTTTAAAACAGTGCAAATTCTGTTTCTTATATTTTTGGTTCTCCAGAGGATGTATTTTTGAGAAGTATTAATTTACGGATTATTGATAAATGTTTCATTCCAGTTTTTCATTTAAGGCTTTTTAACGTCTTGTGATAGATAACATCTTTTCAATTAGGGTCACTTTATAAAGTTCAGGCTGCCCTAAAACTCACTATGTATCCCCAGCTGGCCTCAAACTTCATCTTATCCTTCTCCTTCAAACTCCTAAATTGTGGGATTACAAGTGCCTGCTACCATGCTTAGACACTGATGCCTCTATCTAATTTCTATAGACATTTACAAAGTTACTCATATAAAAATAAAAGGGTTAATTTTTACATTTGTATTGGCACATAAGCTTGTCTAATATTTATGGAAGTAACCAATGCACAGAGACTTTTTTTCAGAAGCTTACAAATTTATGCCAAAACCAGTATTCTGTCATCAGTTTCTATTCTTTTTTACAGGACATGTGTAAAGAAGCCATGAAACCTATTTCAATGCTGTCAAACTGTCTAAAGTGTTTCTTGAATGGTAAAACTATAGAATTCACTTTCTGGAAATGAATTGAGTTTTAATAGCACAGGGCTCCAGGGATACTTCAGTTATCTGATTTACAATGCTAGCCTGAGCAGTGTGGAAATTAAAGTTTGAAATAGCTTGGTTATCCATGACATTTCACTGCAGCATTACTGCTGTGGATACATAATAGATTATTAAAATATTTCTTTCCCCAGTGGGATTTGCATTCCTGGTGTTATGGCTGTGATAAGAGCAGTAACTCTTTAACTTTCCCTTTGGGTATAATAAAAGTCTTCCAAATAAAAAAAGAATCAATCATAATGTTATATAAGCTGAACAAACTTTCACCACTACAGTGAGAGCTAGCAGCTGATATTAACATTTCTTGTTTCCTCTTGTCTATTAATTTTATTTTTCACCTATGTTTATATGAGTGTACAACAGTTTTGTTTTCTTGTGATAGAACTAACTCCTCTGCTTTGATTGTTTGCACTCTAGCTTGTGGGTAGAACAATTCTCTGAATATTGATGGAAGACTATTACTAATTCATATCTGTTAAAACAAAATGAGGTAGCTTTCCATTTCAAAAATGATTAATTTTTAAATAAAGCTTTCTTATGACTGCAACATCAGAACAAATAAGCACATGTTCATTTACACACAGACACATATCTGTGATTTCTTCTTAATTACAATTCAGTAAACTGGTTTTTGTGTAAATGTAATGTCTTCCCTGGAGACAAATTTAATGAATCTGCTGTTTCTTTTTTTTTTTTTTCATTAAATAAAGTGCAAAGACTTTATAATCCTATTAGTGAATTACTAATTACCTATACAACTTATCTTTTATAATTAGGGTGTGCATAATGGCTATGTAGTGTCTTTCTTTAAAACATTATGAATTTATATGTAAATCTCACTTGGGAAGTCTCATAATTTGATGACCTTCAAATCAGTTATATTTAACTAATTACTTCCTAATTTAAAGACACAGAAATAGGGGAAGACTGGGACAATGACCAGTTTTACATATGTGAGAATCAGACAGAGACACTGAGAGAAAGAAATAGTAGAAATCAAGAAAGAGAGGATGGGGAAGAAACAGACATTGTACTGAAGATTCAAGAGAACAGAATGCTAAAATGTGACATAAATTAGTTATTATTACCTTTTTCTTTAACAGCACATTATCACACAATGATATATGAAAAAGAAAAAACATGTGTTTTGAGAAAATAGGGTAAATCAATTACACATCTAGGAGGTAGGAGAAAAGAAATAAGAAATACGCAATTAATCATAAACCTCTGTATGTGGTAATATATGTGTATCTCTATATAGTTATATAAAATTAATGCATATACAAATACATATTAACTATATCAATTAGACTATATAAAGCATTATTCATTCAATCACCCATTCATTTTCCATCTATCCGTTCATGTACTTAGAGTTATTTATATATTTGTACTAAACACCTTGCACTAACTAATTATACTAAGTACTAAAGGTATTTTTACCCATGTTGCACAGTTGCTCTTTGTGTAAGTGAAATTTTCTGTCCCTAACGTGAAGGTCTCCTGGGGTACTATTATGAACAGAACACAGCAGGTGAGATATTCTATGGTTTTACCATACATAGATAAAATTTATTTTTTCTCTAATGGAAAGATTTTGTGATGTTTATAAATGAATATTTTTTGCTAACAGATTATGTTCTCCACACGTATAATCCTTTAATTAATGATGAGATAGTTGATTACTAGAATGAAAATTACACAGCATGCATATTATTATGGAGATTTGAATAAGGGTATCTGTGCTATAGTAAGAAAGTAGGAGAAGTCAGGCAATGTAATGGATAAGAACATAACATTGGACCAAGCCTCACTAGGTCTGAATCTGTGTTTTTATTTATTTGATCTGATGTTAAAAAGTGATTTAATGCTCTGGGCCTCCATATATTAATCTGTGTAATAGGAATGAACTTGATAACCACCTCCAAATGATTATGTGGTTATAGAAGAGATCATGCATATAAATCAGTTTAGCATCTGGCCTACAACAAATCCATGGTATATATTATCTGTGAGTATAAAATTTAACATTAATATACGGGTGTAGTAATAATCTAGCAATGATTAGTATTATTTATCAACCACAAAAGAAGCTTTAGAATCTTTAATTTGACCATTATTTAGAAATGTAGATATCCAATTTTAACATTTCAGAAGATCAGAAATATAATGTTTTAGCAGTCTCAGATTTTTATGCAATAATAGTCAGTTAACTAATAATGAAGGAGCATACTGAAAAGACAATTGTAAAGATTTTTTCATCATAAGAGACTCAGGAAGGGATTTTCTTTACTTTTCAAACTTACAAATTTTCATTATACAATATTCAAAAAAGGTGTGGAAGATAAATAAATATAAGGTTTTCTGTTGTTACATTTATCTTAAGGTAACTATGTAATTAAATTATTTTATCAGCATACCTGAAATCATTTTAGTAAATAGGTTGCAAGGAGATATGAGTTGTTAAAATCTATTGAAAAGGAGTGTTTTAAATAATCCAAGAAATAAATTGCAACTATGAAACTCTGTGTTTTAATGTTCAGTTCTTAGAAATACTTAGAAATACTCCTTAACTACATCATTTTAAACACTTGCTGTTTCTTCATCTCTATTTATATGCCTCCTTTTAACACTCACAGCTCCTTCTGTATGTACCTATGTACCTGCCCTCAAGGACAGAAATTAATCATGTTTTAACAGGTTGTGTAACTCTACCTTCTAAATAGGTTTTGTATCACCAGCTTCTGTAATTTCCTCTATCTTCACTTAGAATTTGCTATTTCTTCTCTTCCGTAACACAGTGTAGATGCCTCTTTTATAGCTTGGACAGATTTTTCCATATTTATTTTCCAGACCTCAAGGCCAAAAATTAATCATGAATCATAGCTTGAGTTTCTACCTCATCCATTTAATACGTCTAGTTTCCTATGTTTTCCTATGAAGTATTTGGGAATATGGAACATAGTAATATAAAATCATTTCATAATGGGACAATTTCTAAATTAGTTCAAAATGAATGTGTTAAAGGCTGCCTGCTATATACAAAATGTACTAAGAAGTAGTTAGAAGAAAACTATTTCTTACTTCTTGAATCTTTGAGAGAGAGCAAACATGCATGGAAAAATAAAATAGGGAGACAGCATAGTTCTAAGAGTCTCTTTGGAAGATATTTTTCACACCGCATGTAGCTACAGGAATCAAAAGATTGGGAGCAGAGCTACTTTTAATATTCAACTTTCTGAGCACTGGAGCAGTGACATAACTTGAAAAGTAGTGAAGGTTTTGTCTGCATTGTGAAGAGAGTAATAGTAATCTGACTCAATTCTCAAGAATACCAAAGAGCACCTTTGTGTCCTGATCCTTCATAAACAGGTAGAAGCTAAACAAACAAACAAACAAACAAACCAAAAACAGAGAAGAACTGATGATATGAGTTAGGAACAAGAAGCTGAAAAATCATGTTTTTTGTGTTAGCCTTTCATTATGGAAATATCAGAACTTTTAGTGAATTTATCATGAACAAGAGAAGGCAATGTGAGACAAACTGAGTTTTCTCATTTCTTATTCTACCTAAGAATTCTACCTGGAAGACACAGGTTAAAAAGACACAGAATAAAAGTTTTTAAATATTCAGAGATGTATCATACAAGACCTCTCTCAAGATCGCCAGAACTGATGAGGGAGGAACACAGCAGAGAGCCTCGGAAGAAAGCACAACAGTACTCTCAATTCCTCTTTCCCCTCGGCCTTGCCACAATACTCTGCTTCACTTCACATAAAAAAATAGAGTTGTTCTCAGTAAATAGGACAGAATATTCTGAGAGAGAGAGAGAGAGAGAGAGAGAGAGAGAGAGAGAGAGAGAGAAAAGCATAATTAACCCTTAATTATTCCATAAATATTACATTATGTAAGTTATTTAAGCTGAAAGAGGATGAATATTTGTATTCAAAGTCAGGTACTGAAGTATGATTAGCAAGGAATACTAGACATTCTCATATTTTGGCATTTTTAAGAGTGGCAGACTGCTGTAGTTTCTGAAAATGAGAAGGGAAAGCAAAAGCCTGGGACTTTCATCCATGGATAAGCAACACTACTCATTAATTACAACTAAAAAAATCTTTAAGAGAGCATTACTATTGGACTTGATTAATCATGAATAGCATTGATTCAGCACAGGCACAAATAGAATACAACAAGTGGAACAGAGAAGATAAGAGCAAAAGATAAAATTATTAAACTTAAATTTGTCATAAAATGCATTTGTCCCCATGACAAACAGTAATGAGAGACAGATCGTAAGTTCATATCTCTTCTAGGTTATCCTGTTTTAGGAAAATCTCACTGACAATTTTATCATAACTAACACCAATTTCCTGGTCATCTCCTCCAAAAGAGTGTTGTCTACCTTAATGAATAAGATCAACTTATGTACCATTGTCTTTAACTTTTAGTTTCACCTCTATTATTTTAATTGGGATGATAGTACCATTAATGCTTGTACATGACTAGACCTATCAAATTGTCAATTAAATATGTGCAGTTTTTGTATATCCATTATATCTTGATATCCTTAGTCACTTTTCTTCTTGTAGAAACACAATATTTGGCTAATACAGCTCAAGAAAGAGAAGCTTATTGTACCTCACATTTTACTGTATAATCAGCTGATTCAATGCAGCCAGATGGGCACTGAAGAGAAACTTCTCATGTCATGATGGGGAAGTGTTGAGAAGAAAGATAAACCCTTGCAGGCTATGTCTTCCACCACTCATCTCTTCCATTTAGATCTACTCGAATCACATTAGATATAAGGCCCCAGAACCCAACCACCTTTCTAAAATCTAAATATGAGCATGTGGGATTTGGGGGTCATTTTAGATCTAAACCGTAAGACTCAGAGAGGCTGTTTAAAAATTATAGTGTTAATACACTTCCAATGCATGAGAAATTAGCAAAATGCACTTGCTCTAAGATGGGTTGGGTTCTACGAATGTAAATATTTAGATATTCAACAATGATATTAGATATCCAACATCTTTACCTTTTTCTTCTATAGATGACACTTAATTTTGATTTTCAGAAGCTTTCTGGGTGTACAAATATTTCTTTGTTTTCTTGTGAAATTATAACAAAAACATCATAAAATATTTGTTTATCAAAGTCTAGTTTCCAGAAAATAGTACCTAAGGTACATGACTACTTCTGACTACAAAACTCAAAAGCATGATAACACATATTATCTGTTTTGTAGGAACTATTATTAGTTTTTAATAACTACTTTGATATTTACTTATAAAGTTTATGTATTCATCTCTAAAGTTTAATATTCATCATTGTCACCTCTCTTTTTCCTAAGTATTAATGTCAAAAAGTAACTTTATTCTTTTTTGTGACCATACACTGAACTGTAGCAGAAATTATGAAGAAATAAGCAAATTGGTTTAAAATGGAAATAACTGAGATTTTCTTGTTATTCACATAAAAGAGATCTAAACTAAACCTATTTCATTATGGAAACTTCATCATTCTGAGAAACTGAAGAACATTAGCAATATTCAGGAGAAAGTGATCAAGATTTATTTGATTGTATTTACCATGAATTATATATTTTAGAATTCTACATAATGTTCTAACACCTCTCTTTTGTTCTTGCTGATAAGTGAAGAAACTGCTCTTATTTTGGGCAGCTGTCTTTACTAAACCCAGTACAATTGCAGAGAAATTTTGAAGAGGTATGCCCCGAATATATAAGAGCAAATACACTCTATTCTCATGAAGAAGTAAGCCCAAAGGTAGATAATGAAATCTATCAGAAATCAGTTATAATTACTACAAGGCAGGTAGAAATTTAATTACTAAGATTCTTGTGTCTTAGGACCTAAATTTAAGAGAAATTTTTTATGTTGGCTTTCCTGAGAAATAGACTCTAAAGCAGGTAGGCAGTCGTTATGTTTATTGAAGTGCTTCGTCAGTATCATTAGCTGGGACGAAGTGAAAGTCAGAGGACTGGGATAAGGCAAACACTGAGTAGTGACACATTCATTTATCAGGATAGAGCTTGCTCTGTGAAGGGCTGTAATGTTGGTATGAACATTCAGAGTTGTTCAAAACTGGGGCAAAGAGAAAAGACTTTAATACTTTCATGTGGCACCAACCAAATTTTCGGTAAGAGTTGCAATAAAAAGAAATACCCCGTGTGGGAAATTTCTTCAGCCAATACCACATCAATGTGGTTTTTGAGTCTAGGCCAGCTCTAATTCTACAACCACCTTCATAGCAGCTAAGGAAATGACTGCCTTGGTTTTAAGGAAGGTTTTCTAGACAGTCCACAGGAGCATCATATTAAAATACAATCATTGGGGTCAATTTTTTTTTCAGAGAAAACACTATCAGTCAATTAATTCTTATAACCAATAACTGAATGTTTCTTTTATTCTTTATTTTTTTATTTTTAAGGTACCAGGGATCTAACTCAAAACCTCACACTTACCAGCAGGCGTTTATGCCACTGAGCTAAATCTCCAGCCCTGAAGGTTTCTTTAAATCACACGTGGAAAAATACCTTTTAAAGATTAATATCTACCTGAGAAGATTTCAGAGATCATAGTATTCAGTTACACTTCTAAGCAGTTATATTTTTCTGGCATGTACCCCAAAACACTTGAAATTGAGTCAATTAGTGTGTGAAGAGTTCAAATGTTCATGATTATGATTCTATTGAAATTCATATTAAGTCTTTTTTTTCTGGAAACAACTAATTTCAGTGTGGTCATCTGGTATGACTGTCTTTGGCATTGGATGATATGACTATAGTATCAGTGGTGAGAACAAATTATTTACATTTCTACTTAAATAGTTCTGATGTATGTACTTAGTTTATCTCATATCAAATTATCTAGTTATTCAATTCAAACATTGTGATTAAAAAGTCTGCAAGATTAAGAACAAAAATAGCATTTACTTTATATTCTTCACTATCTTATTTTTCCTAATATTTAAATCAAACCAACAAAAACATAAACTATTACTAAAATCTCTAACTGTATATCAGTATTTAATTTATGTAATCCAGAACTGAATATATGTGCAACTTATAACCATTTCTGCTTCTCAGAATTGTATATAGTGTCTTTGCTGAGTGATGTCTCTTCCAGACTGAGAAAATAACAATGTTTACTTATGATGTAGCCATGACCGAAAACACCCTACTCTTTATGTTGAATAGTGCCCTGAGTACCATGTAATGGAAGAATATTATGTCTGAAATAATGAAAGCCCTATAATTTCAGATAAATGCTAATGAAAATTGGGATTATAAGAATCTGTCTGCCTAGAAAATAATGCACTGTAGATTAGAGTCCATAGATTAGAAAACAGTCCAGATTATAGCATAAACTGAATATTAAGATACTTATTTTTGTCTGTAAAAAATCTTTAAAAGGTTTGAATAATTACATACAGAAAATGACCTCATTCATACAATCAAATATGCCTGAAAAAAACAAACTTCAGGTTCACTTTTATCATGATATTAAATACAAGAACAGTGAGAATTGTGGATATTTTTTGGTAACTGGGATTTTGCAGTGTTGCCAGGCACACATGACATATCGAAACCTCTCTTGCTCTGACATGACATCTAGACTGAGTCTGTCCCACAATGATTAAATGTCTCTAACATTTTGAAGACTATAAAATGTATAAGAAAGAATCTAAACCCAATCTAACTTTGAGTAAGTTTTAAAAATTCTGTAGGACATGTTATCTAACTAAAGTGGAAAATAATTCAGTGTTGGTCAGATTTTGTTTTATTCTTTTCTTCATAACTGTGTTCGTGCAGCTGTGGACAGAAGGCATGAGCCATATTTTTATTTAATACAAACATTCCATCATGTTTATTTGTGAAGCACTATGAAGGAGAACTTAGATCTTTCTAATGGAGAAAACTGAGCACAGTTTCAAAAGCTCACTAATAGCATTCAACTAAAATCAAAGTTGGAATTTTTCAGTTAGGAGACTGACAATAATAGAGAGATTGTTTAGCCAGCTGCTCAGACCAGGTCTCATCTGGTGTTTGAACCTCATTAAAGTCATCTAAACTTAGTGTGGTTTCCAGCTTTGTTCATTTCAGGACACCAGCATCATGCATTCGGTGTGTGGTCTGTGTATGCCATTTCTAATGTTTCACAGTTGTAGATGCATAGAAAAATCTAAATCGAGAGACCTGTGAATATAATTTTTTTCAAGAAAACAATTTTTCAGTAGAGAATCCTTATTTGCCTTTTTTAAAGTAGGAATATCTGTATCTAGATAACTGATGTCTCTCTATCATCAGGCATAATTTTGTTATACTATTTCATTATTATCTTATTCCAGGATATAATGTTGTTGTAAGTTAATAATTTTTACTTATATTAAAAATTATTAATGTAATTTATTGTTATCTTTGGTAAAATTTTGGAGAATAACCATTATTTTGAGGAGGGCATAACTTGAGCTCATGCCCTCCTCATAGGTTTCTACAAATACCTAATATCATTCGCTTTGTGTTTATTCTTACTGGTGTCAGTTTTAACACACAACATTTAGTTCTAAACACTAGAATTTTAAAGTATGCTATATTTAGAACACTTAGTTCTAATAGATACTCCCATAATGCTTGCTGTATTAATCACTTTCCTATCATTGAGACAAAATATCCGACGTTCACAATATAAAAAAGAAAAAAAAATATTTTGGCTGGTGTTTTCAGAGGGCTCCCTCCAGGGTTAGCTGTCTCTAAGACAGAATCAGCATGGTGGAAAGCCATGCAGAGTAGTGATGCTCACCCCATGGCAGCCAGAAAGCAAAGATGAAACAGCTCTGGACAAAAATATCCTTGATAAACCACCTTTTCAATGAGGTCCCATGTCCTAACAGCAGTCAGCTATAAACTCTTTAATGGATTTATCACTGATAAGGATAGAGTCCTTGTAAATGAACCACCATCCAAAAACTCCACCTCTGAGCACAGGAGATTTTGAAGGTTCATTTTAGATTTAAACCATAGCAGTGGTCTTTCACTGATCTCATTAAGAAGTTCTCAGAATTATGCATGGTAGCAACACATACACATCCCAAAATGACAACAACAGAAACACACTGCATCACTTGTTTGGCTTTTTGTGTTTTAATTTCCAAATATTTACCAGATGCTACAATATGCTAACTAAAGTTGGGATCCAAAATCTTCCTTGTCTCCAAAAATGGAAAGCGAAAAAAGAAAATGAACAATAGTAAAATAAACAAGATAATTTTCTTCTGAAGTTAACTGCTCAATAATATTTTTCTAAATCATAAAAATATTTCTTTAGAAAGTAAAAACTGACACTAAATTTCATAAAATGTCAAAATGTTGTGAAGTGTATTACAAAAGGCCTTGATTTCACAACAAACTGCTTATAGACTTTTACATTTGAGGTGATAATGTTATGAGAAAAATAACTTACAATCTGTTAGAAGTCAGATGGAGGGAGCTGATGGTCTTGCAACACTGAGGAATAACATCACAAGGAGAAATTTAAGAGAGTTTTATTGAGAATAAGGAGAAAAAGAATATCTCCTGGATTTTCAGTTGGGGTCCCAAGTGATTGGTCACCATAAATCTTTGTTAGGGGTAATTTATACAGCAAAATCACAGAGAGTACAGCATTGGTCAAACTACAGTTAACCTATTGGCTTATAAGTATGGTCACTTAGCTTATATTGATCCAATAGGGAAACAAGTCACAAGCAAGGGGAAATAGAACAAAAGCATTTCTGGAAAGGGAGGACAATATGAGTCCAGATATTTTGATCACCCACTTATTGATCTGAGGCCTCTTTCATCTCACTCAACCCATCTTACTAACCACTGTGTAATCTCAAGCTGCTGTTTATCTCCAGAAAGGCTCCCAGATATAGCTATTGCATCACCATCTTGAGACTTGGCTTTTTTGAGATTTGCCTCCAGCCACAATTTTCGTGTATCTCACCTTCTGTGATGACTTCCCAAAGGGCTCCAATCCATCTCTAACTGCATATGAACTTTATCTAACTTAGGTATCTATAACTATAACATTAAAACTTTTCTGTGTACTCATAAAATATGAATAAATATAAGCCATATGCCTTATTTTAAATCATTTATTTAGTATTCTATTATGTAGAGGAAACTTAAATTCTCTTATTCCAGTTGGTTTAAATTAGATATAGTGCTGTAATGAGCAATCTTGTTCATGTTTCTTGATGATCTGGTGTGAATTTGCCTTCAGAACAGATTTTAATGAGAGAAGGAATATGCCTAAAATTTGTCAGTTTGTCAAATAAGCCTCCATGCAAGCTATTCTTGCCTAGTTTTCAACCTGAAAGCTCCAAATGCCTGTTCCCTCATATCTTCTTTAAAATGTAGTAGTATCAGATTCAAATAAGTAAAAATGTTATGAAATGGATTCTAATGATATTTTACTGAAGACAAACCAGTAGTAGCTAGCTCAATATCTTCTCTTTCTTCCTTTCTATTCTACTTTTTCTTTATTCTTGTCTTCTTTTTAAAATCTTGTATTTTACCATATTATTTAATGAACATTTTTCACCATATTTGTGTTTCTCTTCAAACTACTTTAATTAACTAATTTTTTTTTGTACCAGGGGATGAACTCATGACCTTGTACTAGCAAGGCAGGCACTTAGGCCACTGAGCTAAATCCCCAGTTTAATTAATTTTTGATTGATATATTTGTGCATATTTCTGAGTTTATATTAACTATAATTATGCACTTTAAAAGTTAGAAAAATTAGCAGTTTTAGGGTTCTTGCTTAAAAAATTTCCTCTATATTCACTATACAAAGCACAGTAGCAGTTAAATATAAAAAAGTGCTTAGCAAAGCAAAATTACTACACATATTTTGATTTTTGTGACAGGACACTTTCTTTTATTTTAATACCTTACCACACCATGCACACCAATTCATAGTATGGAATTCTAATTTTCCTTAGAAATTTTTTGAAATAAGATGGAAAATTCCTGTGTGCAAAAAGTATAATTACCCTTGAGTTCTTTATGTACTCATTTGAATTGTATGCTGATCTAAGATTTATGGAATTGAGAATATTAAGAGTGCCATTTTGGTTTTGAAGTGGTCATTTTGCATTTCATTGAGAAAGATTTGTTGAAAAAGGAAAATAGTGAAGCTATTTTTAAAATAGTTATAAAAAGTTGTAGTTTGAACTTATTAAAATTATATTCTGAAATCTCAATAGGTTTAATTATGTTCTAGTATTTTAAATAATAAGCTTAGATTAAGAATCAGATTAAACTGGATAATTTAATAACTTCTTTAGTAGAGTGTATTCATTGTTATAGCTTAAGAGTAAATATTTGTAAATATATTATTTGAATGCCTAATCAGATGTGATCATTTATAAGACAGATAAATACACTCTTGCTATTTGCCACAAACAATATTACAAAAATGTAATGTGTATGTATATTGAGCTTTTAAGGTTATTTTTCTCATCTGGTAATAAGTAAGTAGTCAATAATATGACACCTACATTGTGCTTAGCAGAGTATTAGAATAATTGATAGTATTTTCTCTGAGAACACAAGCCAAAAATTGAGTCATACACCTAAGCAATTGGTCTTGGTCTAAATTTGCACCCACGTCAAAAACTGACTACTCATTACTGAGTCTACTCATCCCTTCAAAGAAAAGGATGACTGAATTCACATACTGTCTGTATATACATTTGCACTGTTATATCACTGTTGCAAAGTTTAACAAAAGAATAATTTTTCATAGGCTTGCTTAATTAATGGTATAATATAATTTCATTTTTCATCAATATGCACACTTTGTTTAATGTTGTTTTAAAATGTTAAAAATTCTAGAAAATTTTGCAAATAAGCAGGTCAACTAAAAATTCTATAAAACTATTTATTTGAATGGATAACCAGTAGAGAAAAAAAAACTTCATTTCACAAAGAACAATATGTTATGGAAAATTGTACTTAATATATATCTAATTAATTAGCTAATTAAACATTTTCTATCTTTAAGAAAAATCTATTATGAAAGATTGATATATTTTTCATTATCTATATTGTATTGGTGATTTTCATATATAAATATATATATATATACACATAAAATTATGAATGCCATAATTTATGCAAGATGTACATTAACATACTTGTATTTTGGGAAGCTGAGACAGGGTCACAAATTTCAGTTACACTTGGGCAATTTAATGAGACCTGTCTCAAAAAACAAAAGAATGAAGACACAAACAAAAATATCCTGGGAATATAAGCTCAGTGTTAAAGGCTTGAATTCAACCCCTGGTACTGCCAAAATTTTTACTGTATTATAGGTTTTGATAGTGATCTAAAATGCACACATTTTTTTATTTTTGTTTTTAAGCAAAACTATCTATTTTTCTCCAAAATCTTATGAAATGAGTGATGTATAAATATATGTATCATTTTATATTTCAGTGGAATTATGTCCACTTTTCTTTCTTTATCTTTTTGCTGTGCTTTTAGAGAAAACTCTATTTAATTCAGTATGTGTTTCACTGGAAAATCATTTACAGGGAACATAGCAGAAGCCTGTGTCAGGTATAGGCTGCCTGGAACATACAGTGGATAAATAGGGCCAGGAGTAAAGCCCCCTCCAACTAACTGTAAGACTTTGGTGAGTCTGAAAAGAGTGTGTGTGATCCCCTCCTACACAGAGAAAACATCAGGCAGAGTGAAAATGACAAAACGAAAGAGGAAAATGCAGTTTCAAACCTATAGTTCACCAGAAGCAAGTATAGGAGACATTGAAATAGAGAACCCCAAAAGTAACACACTGGGAACCTCAGAAAAGATAGTGAGTGAAATAAAAAAAAAAAAACAACTCCATCAGGCTATAGAGGAAATCAAATTAGAAGTACTCTCCCATGTAAAGATAGAAATAACAAGCTTAATAAAGGTGTTGTTGAATGCAGCTAAAGAAGAAATAGAGAAAAAAGTACATGGGCATGAGAAACTTATTGAAACTTTGAGTGAACAATACTGAAAACAAACAGAATTCATGAAACAAACTCAAAGAGATATCCAAGAAACAAAAAATTCTATTGAAAGCATGGAAAACCGCCTAAAGGAAGCTGAGGATAGGATTTCAGACCTTGAGGACAGGATCACAATTAGTGATCAGGAAAGGACAGAACTTTTAAAAATAACAAAGCAGTATGAAATGACAATCCAGAAGCTTCATGATGACGCCAAGAACAACAATATAAGAATAATGGGCATTAGCGAATGCAGGAGTCCAGGCAAACAACATATGTAAAGTATTTACAGATATAATAGCAGAAAATTTCCCCAAAATGGGGAAAGAATCTGAAATGCAGATAAGTGAGGCATATAGCACACCAAATAGTCACAATCAATATAAATCCACACCTAGACACACAATAATAAAGATCTCAGACATACAGCATAAAAACAGAATACTAAAATCTGTCAGAGAAAAGACACAGCTCACCGATCAAGGAAAGCCCATTAGAAGAGCTTCTTGAAGAGCTTGGAGTGAGGTATTTCAAGCCCTGAAAGAAAACAACCTTCAACCCAGACTGATGTACCCAGACAAACTTTCATTCAAATTGAATGGAGAAACAAGATACTTCCATGACAAAGAACAACTGAAGAAATTCATGTCCACCAAACCAACCCTAGAAAGAGTACTTAAAGACAAACTAGGCAAAGATAAAAATGACCACAATCCCCAAAACAACAACAGAAAGAAACCACCAGGTAAGATAAGCAATTAAATAAGAGGAAAAGCAGAAAGAAACAACAGGAAGTTAACATGGCAAAACCGAGCCAGTACATATCAGTGATATCCATAAATATAAATGGCCTCAATTCACCTGTAAAAAGAAATAGATTGACAGAATGGATCAAGAAACATGATCCTACAATAAGCTGTATACAAGAAACATATCTGACCTAAAGGAAACTCATAGATTACTAAAAGTCAAAGGATGGAAAACAGTATTCCATGCAACAGGAACCCAGAAAAAATCAGAGGTAGCTATTCTATTTGCAGACAACATGAACTTCAAACCTAAAATGATTAAAAGAGATAGAGAAGGTCACTACATACTTGTTAGTGGAAAAATTCAAGAGGAAGAACTAACAATTATAAATATATATGCACCAAATAGAGGAGCACCCAACTATAAAAGGCAGATACTAATGGATTGAAAAACCAAAAACACAAGAACACAATTATAACAGGTGATCTTAACAGCCCATTGTCACAAAGAGATAGATCAGCTAGATAAAAAAGTCAGCAAAGAAAAGACAGAACTGAATCATACCTGTGAGCAATTGGACTTAGTTGACATTTACAGAGTTTTCCACCCAACCACAAGAGAATACACATTCTTCTCAGCTGCACATGGAATATTCTCTAAAATAAACCATATATTATCCCATAAAACATTCTTAAATAAATTCAAAGATATTGAAATCATACCATGCATAGTATCTGACCACAGTTCACTGAAAGTGGAAATAAATGGCAAAAGAAAACCTGCATAAATACATGGAAATTAAATAACAGCCTTTTGAACAACCAGTGGGCTACAGATGAAATTAAAGAAGAAATAAAACAATATCTACAATTCAATGAAAATACAGAAACAACATACTGTAATCTGTGAGATGCAATGAAAGTGGTCTTAAGAGGGAAACATATACCAATAAACTGTCATATTAAGAAAACAGAAAAAGCACAAATAAACAACCTAATGCTCCATCTCAAGCTTCTAGAAAAAGAAGAGCAAGCTAAACCCAAAGCTCATAGAGGAGAGGAAATTGTAAAGATTAGAGTGGAAATCAAGGCAATTGAAACTAAAAAAAAAAAATACAAAGAATGAATGAATTGAAATGCTGTTTTTTGAAAGAATAAACAAAATTGACAAAACCCTAGCTAACTCTAGCTTTCTTTCAAGAAAAAGAAAGAAAAAACCTAAATTCATGCAATAAGAACTGAAAAGGGAGATATTACTACAGATCCCATGGAAATTCAAAAGATCTTGAATATCTACCACACAGAGTGGAAAACAGGAAGTGGACAGATTTCTAGAAACATATGAACTACCAAATCTCAACCAAGAAGATATAGCAATTTTGAACAACCCAATATCAGCTACTGAAATTGAAAATGTAATTAAAAACAGGAACAATGAAAAGTCCAGGTCCTGTTGGACTCACAGCTGAATTCTACAAGGAATTTAGAGAAGATTTGATGCCAGTATTCCTTAAACTCTTCAATGAAATTGAGAAAAAAGCAATCCTCCCTAAATCATTCCAGAAGGCAAGAATTACTCTGATACCAAAACCAGAGAAAGACCCAACCAAAAAAGAGAACTATAGGCCAGTCTCACTAATGAACATTGATGCAAAGATTCTCAACAAAATACTGGCAAATAGAATGCAGCAAATCATCAAGAAGATTATACATCATGACCAAGTGGGGTTCATTCCAGGAATGCAGGGATGGTTTAAAATATGCAAATCAATAAATGTAATACACCACATCAACAGAGACAAAAACAAAAACCACATGGTCATATCAATAGATGCAGAAAAAGCTTTTGACAAAGTCCAACACATGTTCATGATAAAAAACATTCAGAAACTTGGAATACACGGCATCTACCTCAACTTTATAAAGGCCATCTACGAAAAGCCAACAGCCAGCATTATACTAAATGGACAAAAACTGAAAGGTTTCACTTTAAAATCAGGAACAAGATAAGGATGTCCACTATCACCATTCCTTTTTAATATAATTCTGGAAACACTAGCCAGGGCAATCAGACAAGAAAGAGAAATAAAAGGAGTAAGATAGGAAAAGAAGAAGTTAAATTACCACTATTTGCTGATGATTTGATTCTCAATATAGAAGACCCAAAAATCTCCATTAAACGACTACTAGAGGTAATAAACAAGTTCAGCAGTGTAGCTGTATACAAAATCAGTGCTCAAAAATCAATAGCATTCCTGTACACAAATCAAAAACTCACTGAGAGAGAAATTATGGAAATATGGCCCTTTACAATAACATGTAAAAAAATAAAATACTTAGGAATCAACCTAACTAAAAATGTGAAAGACCTATATGCTGAAAATTATACTATGCTGAAAAAGGATATTGAAGAGGATATTAGAAATTTGAAGGATATTCCTTGCTCTTGGTTAGGAAGAACCAACATTATGAAAATGGCCATACTCCCAAAACTGTTACACAGATTTAACACAATCCCAATCAAAATACCACTGACATACCTTACAGATCTAGAGAAAACACTACTAAAATTCATTTGGAAACAGAAGAAACCTAGAAGAGCAAAGGCAATTCTAGGCAACTAAAGCAAGGCAGGAGGCATCTCAATTCCTCACTTGAAACAGTACTATAAAGCCACGGTGATAAAATCAGCTTGGTATTGGCAAAGAAATAGACCTGAGGATCAATGGAACAAATTAGAATATGCAAGCACAACTACAAAGACACTCAGCCACCTGATATTTGACAAAGGGGCTAAACATGTCCACTGGAAGAAGGAAAGTCTCTTTAATAAATGGTGTTGGAAAAATTGGCTCTCCACATGCTGAAGACTGAAAATAGGTCTATGCTTATCACCATGCACAAAACTAAAGTCTAAATGGATGAAAGACCTCAATATTAAAACAGAAACACTAAACCTACTGGAAGACAAGGTAGGTAGAAGCCTTGGAGACATAGGGGTAGGCAGAGAATTCATGAAAAAAATGCAAACTGCACGGTAAATACTTCAAAGAATAAACAAATGGGATCTGATATTATTGAAAAGATTCTGCACTTCAAAGGAAATCACCAACAGAGTGAAAAGAAAACCCACAGATTGGGAAAGAATTTTAAAGAGCAACCCCTCAGACAAAGGACTTGTGTCCTTAACATATAAAGAGTTGAAAAACATCAAGCCCCTAAATTCAAAGACCCTCTCCAAAAATGGGCATCTGAGATGAACACACAGTTCTCAGAGAAAGATATACAAATGGCAAATAAATACATGAAGAAATGTTCACCATCACTGGTCATTCAAGAATGCAAATTAAAACAACATTGAGTTTTTACCTCACTCCAGAAAGAATAGCTGCCATCAAGAAATCAACTGATAACAAATGTTGGCGAAGCTGCAGGGAAAAAGGAACACTGCTCTACTGTTGGTGGGAATGTAGACTGGTGCAACCATTATGGAAATCCATATGGAGAATTCTCAGAAGACTAGGATTGGAAGCTCCATTCAATCCAACTGTTCCCCTCCTGGGTATTTTCCCAGAAGAACTGAAAAGTTGATATCACAGTGATATATGTGCACCCATGTTCATAGGGGCACAATTTGTGATAGCTAAATCCTGAAAACAACCAAGATGCCCATCTACTGCAGAGTGGATGAAAAATATGTGGCATTTTTACACAATGGAATATTACCCAACTATAAAAAAGGATGATCTTGAGGCCTTCATAGATAAATGGAGACTAATTGAGACTATTCTCATAAGTGAAATAAATAAGAATCATATTTATAAATATCACATTGTGTCTCTAGTGTAAAAAGTAATAAAAACTGTAAGAGTAATAAAACCCAAAATGTGTAATTGATATTGTAAAAAAGAGAGGAAAAGAAAGTTCTCTAAGGGATATAACTGCATATATGTTTGACTGTATAAAATAGATGACCATATTGCTGAATCTTTACTGGAATTTTGAGGAGAACTCTTTGTAGTCTGACTGCTTGAATGTCTATGTATCCTTCAACTTTTTAACTTGAACAACTACATTCAAGATGACAATATGTAATTTATAAGCTAGTGATTTCTTAGTGGTTTTTTTTCCTCATTTTCCTTTTTATTCTTTCTTTTAGAATTCTGTATTGTTGCTACCTTTTTTTTTTTTGCTTTGCTTTTTTTTCTTCTCTTTAAATAAAATTTTAAAAATGAAAAAAAAAAACTACACCAAAATGCTAACATGATTTTTTTTTGGCAGTGGGGAGGTATTTGAGACAATGTCTTGCTACGTAGTGCAGGCTGGCCTTGAACTCAGTATGTAATCCAGGCTGGCCTCAAACTCACAGGGATCCTCCTGCCTCAGCCCCCTCAGTGCTGGGATTATAAGTGTTAACATGCCTTATTTAAAATAAAATCTTTATTCATTCAAAAAATAATAAAAAATTAAAATAAATAAATAATTAAAAGTAAATAACAACAAAACAGATCAGTAAGGTACTGAGCAACCTGAAACATGATATAACTAAACAGACAATGGACTTAAAAAGCAAAAGAAGAAAAAGAAAGCACTCTACAGGATATAACTACATGTGTAGGATTGATAATCATGTTGCTAAATTTCTGTTGGATCATTGAACAGAAATGTTTGCAGCCTCAGTGTTTGAATGTCCACCTTGTATAATTTAATTTTGTAACTTGAACAACTATGTCTAGAAGACAATATGTAAGTTATCAACTAGTGATTTCTTACTGTTTATTTTTTTTCTTTTTCTTTGAAATTCTGTATTGTTTCTTCCCTTTTTTCTGTTTTGCTTTTTTTTCCCTTTAAAATTTTTTAAAAAATGAAAAAAATAATTTACATATATTTTTACTTTCAGTTCATCAAGGAAATAAAGAAGGAGATTTTTGGTAGCAATATTTCCACCAATACATGTTGAAAGTTTTTGAGACTTAAAGTCTATACTTTGAAAGTCTAGGAAAAGAATCATATATAAAACATTTTTTACTATGTAACGTAAAACATGAGGCTTACCATTGTACATAAATAATTGAATCCTTAAGAACCCTATGAAACACTGTATTTTTTTTTTTTCATATGTTAAGGAGCGGGTTACACCTTTCTGGGCCACACATCAAGTGACCTGTCTCTGCCTAGGCTCCACTTCTCAGAAAGTCAGTTATGAATTCATTAATAAACTAATATACTGGTTGAGTATAACACCCTCATGATTCAGTCACCTCAAAGCCTTACCCCTGAACACATAAGGTTCTGGATAATATTTTATATCTAAACCTACTATGACTTAGGTACATATTAAAATTTTTAACTTCATGAACACAAAATACAGAAACATACAGTGTAAGAGTTGAAGATAAGTTCAGGAATAATTATCACTATGTTTCTTTAACAAAGGAATTGGAGACAGACAAATTTTTGTTCTAAGGTCACAGTTATGACTGAACTATCTTGGATCTGTTATTCCACTTTGCCAGTTAACGTCTGTTTTTTCTTTCATTAGTATATGTTTGCAAGCATGATAGTGACACTTATTTTGGATATACACTCACTTACATACACACACACACACACACATGTAAACAAAAGAATTGTCTGCTACCTATTTTTGAAGGCAAGTATAAAAAATAAGTATGTGTATAGTAGATGTCCCTTGAATATTACATTTTTGGGGATGGGAAGAGTTCAGAGGTAGTGATTAGAATTAACAGATTTGGTCACTGGTTACATTCTAAATGTTTACTAAAAATAATTGGTAAGAAAAGAAAGAAAAGGTGCTAGAATCACTGCCAGGCTTGTGTGTTTAGTGAATGGAAATTGTATCGGTTATCGAGACAATGTAGATAGGAGTCCTAGTACAGTTTTGTTCATTTTCTAAAGTCAGTTGATTATACTACACTGCTTTTCAAGTGGCGATGTGTTGATTTAAATTTGGAAGAACAGAATTTATTCTGGAAACATCCTGGAAAATTAAAACTGGCAGCGACCCAGTAAGTTGTTTGACCTAGTGGGTTCTATTTAAGAGAACTGGAGATTGGATTCAGGGTCAGTCCCACAACTAGAAGTAATCAACATGATCATCATTGCTGTGATCTAGCTTTTTAATACAGAAAAATTTTAAAACGAGACATAAGGAGACTTAGTGAACTTCTGCAAGATTTTTCTGTTTAGATATCAGCCCAAACCAAACAATAACTACTGTGATACTTTTACTACTTCTCAATCTTTACACAAAACTTTATTCTCTGCTGCTGGGCTCACTTCACACTTTCAAGGTAAGGTTATTTGATCAAGTTTCCTCAGTTTCATCTTAAATGTCTCTGTACTTTAATATTTGCTGTCTTGACTCCAATCTCTGTAAGTGTCCTGCTTCTTTGTGAGGACTGATAGCTCTCTCAAAGACTGCTTTTCTTTGCACTTGCCTTTTCTTCTTTCTCGATCAATGTGTTGTTCCATTTGCTTGTTGAGATCAATATTTTGAGATGTTTCAACAGCGTGCACTTAGGAAAAACTCCCCTTAGTTATTTATATTGCTCCATATCTTTGTTTAAAAGCTACATATTTATATTGAGTTGATAAAGGTGGAAAAAAGAATGCTTTTTAGTTTTGTGGAAATATATGTGAATTTATTTTTATTCTATCTGTCTATCTATTGTGAATATATTTGTTCCAGTGATTTTATGATTAATAGTGATTTAGTAGACAATGCCAAATAAAAACACTACAAAAAATGATAATGATGTTACAAGTATTAGCTAGCAAGCTGTGTGTGTATGGATATATGACTGAGTGTGTGTAAGAATTTCATGCCAATGTGTTTCCTGTGTATCATTTCAGTCTCTTTTGTCTGTTAGAGAAAATGTAGACTGAAACATTAGTAAGACTATTTCAAATGCAGATATTATAGCATATCTTTCTCAGAAAAAACACATTTACTACTTTCCAGCATGACTCAGTTTTTACTTCTTTTTTTATATTAAGGAGAATAAATAAAAGTCACAACAACAGAAAAAACAATAAAATATTTAAAAATAAGATGGTAGGAAATTAACAATGGTTATTATTTTCAAAATAGTTGCTCAGATAATCGTATACAAACCTGAAAAATTGATCAAATAATATAATCACTAACTATTCCTTTTCATGAAGTATTAGAATTAGTACTACAATTATCTTAGCTATCATGTATATATATATAAAATTTCCATTACTTCATTTCTCCTTTCCCTTGTACTGGTTGTTCTTTCTTTTTAAGCAGCTTCTGCATCTTTCACAATATCTATACATTTTGGATCTTACTGTATTTCTATTTTTTTTGTACTGGGGATCAAACTCATAACCTTGTGCTTGCCAGGCAGGTGCTTATGCCACTGAGCTAAATCCCTGGCTGTCTTTACTCTATTTCTTACACTAGGGAGACAGTATGATGGTTGTACATGTGAGTCTGATTTATTTCACTTCTGATTATGGTCTCGTTGCATTTATTTACCTATAAAAGCCTAGAGTTTGTCCTTCTGTATCTCTGAGTAGTACTCCATTGAATAAAAATACCACATCTTTTTTCTCCATCCTTCAATTGAAAGGCATTTGGATGGTTTCCACAATTTAGCTATTACAAATGGTGCTGCTATAAAAGTGGGACCTTCAATACTACTTTTCTGAGGAATTTCCACACTGAATTCACAGTGGTTATACCAGTATGCATTCCCATCAATAGTGGGCAAGTATTCCTTTTTCCACACAACCCCACCAGCATTTGCTATTGATTGATTTTTTGATTATAGTCACTTTCTAGAGTAAGAAGAAATCTCAGTGTTGTTTTAATTTGCATTTCTTGAATGACCAATGATGTTAAACATATTCTCATATATTTCTTTGCCATTTGTATTTCTTCATCGGAGAATTATGTATTTACCTCAGATGCCCATTTTTGGATTGGGTTATTGAAGTTTAGCATCCTAATATTTTTAATTTATTATAAGTTCTCAATATAAGTCTGTTGTCTGAGGAAAGGGTGGCAATTTTTTTTCAATTAGTGCATTTTCTCTTCACTCTGTTGGTGATTTCTTGCAAGGAACAAAAATTTTTAATAAAATGATATCCCAGTTGTTGATTCTTAAAAATATTTCTCTTGAAATTTAGTTTTTGTTCATGAACTCTCTCTACCCCTATGTCTTCAAGATTTCTACCAACTTTGTTTTCCAGATTTACTGTTTCCTTATAATATTTAAATATTTCATTAACTTTGATTTTAGTTTAGCGCATAGTGATAGACATGGGCCTAGTTTAAATCTTTGGCATGTGGAAAGCCAGTTTTTCCAGCACAATTTATTAAAGATGATATCTTTATTCTAGGGAAAATGTTTGGCCCACTTGTTGAAGAAATATGGCCTAGTTTGTTTGTAGTTGTGACTGCATATTCTATTCTATTACATTGATCCTCAGGTCTTTTTTTTTTTCCAGCACTTTGTTGATTTTATTATAGTAGTTTTGTAGCACAATTTCAAGTCAAGGGTTGTGATGCCACCTGCCTTGCCTTTTTTGTCTAGGTTTGCCTTTGCTATCCTATGACTCTTTTGGTTCAGATTAATTTTAGGAATGTTTTCTTTAGATCTGTGAGGTATGCTAATAGTATTTTGATTCAGATTACATTAAATCTGTATAATAATTTTGGGAGTATGGTAACTTTCACAATGTCATTTCTTCTGATCATTGAGCAAGGGATATCTTTCCATTTTCTGAAATTCTCTTTGGTTTCTTTCTTTAGAGTACTACATTTTTCTATGTGTCTTTTACTTCCTTTGTTAGATTGACTCCTAAGTATTTTCATTTTTTAATCGTATTGCAAATGGTGTGGTTTCCATAATTTCTCTCCCAGTGAGTTTGTTTGTTTGTTTGTTTGTGCATAGGAATGATATTGATTTTTGAATGTTCACTATGTATCCAACTATGCAACTGAATTTACCTTTTAAATCTAGAAGTCTTTTTGTGAGGTTCTGTTTTGTTTTGTTTGTACCAGGAATTGAACTCAACCTCAAACTTGCCAGACAGGCATTTATGCCACTGAGGTAAATCCCTGGTCTTTTTATGAAGTTTTAGGGGTCTTTTATGTAGAGTATCAGGTCACTTTTGAATAATGATAATTCACTTCTTCCTTTCTTATTCTTATCCCTTTTATTTTATTTTTCTTGTCTAATTGCTCTGGCTAATTTTTCCAGGACTATGTTGAATAGAAGTGGTGATAGTTGACATTCTAGTCTTTTTTCTGATTTTAGGTTGAAAGCTTTAAGTTTTTTCCCATTTAGTATCATGTTGGCTGCTGGTTTGTCATAGGCAGATTTTATCAGGTTGAGATAAAGACCATTTATTCTGATTTTCTGTAGGGTTATTATTATGAATAAGTTTTGGCCTTTATCAAAATATTTTTCTGCATTTATTGAGATGACCGTGTGATTTTTGTCTTTGGCTCCTTTGGTATAGTGTATTATGTTTATTGATTTGCATATGTCAGGCCGTCCCTGCATTCTAGAATGACTTCCATTTCATCATGGAGTATAATCTTCTTGATGATGTTTTGCATTCTGTTTGCTAGTATTTTATTGAGGATTTTTGCATCCATATTCATTAGAGAGATTAGTCTATAGTGTCTTTTTCATATGGGTCATTCTCTGATTTTGGTATCAGAGTAATATTTGCCTCCAGGAATGAGGTAGAATTACTTCCCTTTCAATTTCATTAAAGAATTTGAAGATAAATGGCATTAATTCTTGTCTAAGTTTCTTATAGAATGCAGCTGTGGATCCATCTGGGCCTGGGCTTTTTTCATATTGAATCACCTTGTACCATGCAGATAGATGGGAATAAATTTGGTAAAATTATTGATAAACTACTAAATTCCATGGTGACCTATCATTAAAATATTTACTTACTAGAATCTGAAAGCAGTGGCTTTTGGCCAGACTCAAAGACTCATGCCCACAGACCTCTGCCAGTTACTTACACTACCTAAGAGAAACACTGAATGAGAGGTGTGATGAGAGAGTTGTTAGAGGTAAAGTTCTAGTACAAGAGAAAATCCACCTCTAATGAACTAATAAATATTCAGTTGACCTTGTTTAGTTCATGGAAACAAAGCCAAGAACATTATGCACAGTGTAACAACCTATACCACTATCACTAAATTATATCCCTGAAGAAGGGCAGTAAGTCATTTTTTACAGAAGGCACTTCAGCTATAAATGCATAATTTGTTACCATCAAGGGGAGGGAAGTAATGATGATTAATATGATTTTGCCCCTGAAATATTCAAAGCATATCTTAAACTAAAACTGTATCACATTAACAGATATTTGAAATCTGTTCCCCCCATCAGACTTACAAGCATTACCCAATAATGGCAAGAATCTGTCCACTAACAGAGATATGAGTAAGAATGCAACAATCCTCAGCCATCAGTATGTGGGAAAGGTCATAAATGAAGAAAGATGTTGGATGCTAGAAATAACAAAGCAAATACAAGGATCCCCACCCCCTCCTGGACAGATAGAACTGATATTATCAAAATGTCCATTCTACCAAAATGGATAGACTTAACTGAATCCCAATCAAAATACCAACAACATCCCTAGCAGAATTAGAGAAAACCACTGTAAAATTTATATGGAACTAGGAAAAATTCAGAATAGCAAAAATAGTCCTAGGCAAATAGAAACAAAAGAGAAGGCATCAAAATTTCAGATTTCAAATTATATTTCAAAGCTATAATGTCAAAAGCAGCATATTACTGACATAAAGACAGATATAGAAATCAATGGAACAGAAACAATCCAGAAACATTTGGCCATCAGGTCATCAAAAAGAAGTTCATCCAAAAAAAAAGTTCAAAAATATACACTGGAGAAAAGATAAGGTCTTAAATAAATGGTGCTGAAAAAATTGGCTATTCAAGCCTAAGATGGAAAGTAGACCTATATTTCTTACCATCTACTATAGTAAAATCAAATAAATCAAAGCTCTAACAATTAACACAGATACATATAATCTACTGGAAGATAAAATAGCTAAAACTGCCTAAGAATTAACAACAACTAAGAAATGGGTTTATATCAAATTAAAACCGTGTGCACTGCAAAGAAAATAGCCAACAGAGGGAAAAGACAACCTACAGAATGGCAAAAACTTTCCTAGCTATTGCCTGGATAGAAGATTAGTATCTAGACTATTAAGAACTAAAGACAATTAGTTCTCCTGATGGTAAAAAACATAATCAACAAATGAGCAACTGAATGAATAAAGATTTTCAAAGAAAAAGTAAAAAATGACCAATAAGTACATGAAAAAATTCTCAACATCTCTGGACATTAGAGAAATTCCATCTTACTCTGGTGAGAATGACTATCATCAATAAATCAAATCATAACAAATGCTGGTGAGGCTCTAGGGAATAATTAACCCTTCTACATTATGAAAGTCAGTGTGGAGATTATGAAAGTCAATGTGGAGATTCCTCAAATAACTAAAAATAGAAATTTCTTCCCACCCAGCTATTCCCAAAAGGAGTTAAAGTTGTATATTTCTGCCACAAAGATAAATTTGAGTCATTTGTAGAAAAAATATATATCTTGAGGCCATAATAGTAACTGAAACAAATCAGACACACAACCTTAAATACTGCATGGTTCTTGTATGAGAAATCAAACACATGAATAATTTAAAGAATGAATGATATAAAATAAAGATAATAGGAAATGGAAAGACAGGAGAGCAATAGAGAGAAAAGGGGAAGAGTACAACAAGGAAAAGAAAAGTAAAATTATTAAGTTGTGCTATATGCATGTACTAACACAAAAATGCAATCATTATGTACTAAAAGATGTACAAAGAAAAATTCTAAAAATTAAAAACCTATAGCATTTCAGCTTCTGAAATAAGCATGATGTTGTTCTAGAAATATTTGCAGCTGGTTATTGTTAAAGAAAGTCCTAGTATGATAAAACACTAGCCCTTGGTAAAATGGTTCAACCTCACCCTCCAATTCAACACATAGACACTTTTTAGTAAAAAGTCTAAGAAGATATCAATCTAACCACACAACAGCAAAGAAAACACCACAGAGAATATCAATGAAACCAAGACCTGGTTCTTGGGAAAGAGGCTGGGGAAAGACAAGTTCATCAAGAAAAATAGAAAGGTACAAATTATAGTATCACCTCCCAAAGGTTCTTTTGACATTAAAAATAAGATAATACACTTTCAGAAAGCATAAAGTAACATAAATATAGCACAGTATATTGCCATATGTGTAATGCAAAACAATAAGGAGGATTATAGAAATCTTATGTGAAATGTGATTCTATAAACATTCCTATATATTATTAACTGATTTATGAATAATTTCTGAAGTGTTTTCAATAGAGAAAGAGCAGGTATTTTAAAACATTGTGCTGGACAGTATTCAGATTCAAAAAAATACAAAATATGGAAAATTCCTTACATCATATAAAAATACCTAAAATGGATTATAAAACTAAATATAAAGAGAACTATAAATATCTTATAAAGAGAAATAAGTCTTTTATTCTACTTTAGGAAATTTCTTCAATGCAACTCAATGAGCACAAGGCAAAAGTAAAAATAAGGTAGTAAGTTAGAGTTCACCGAAATAAAATCTTGTGCACTTTTTTCCTTGTGCTGGTGATTGAATTTAGGAGCTTACACATCTTAGGCAAGCATTTTACCATGAGCTATATCCCCAGGTGTGAATCTTCACATGCTTACAGAGAGTAATAAGAAAAGACAAGCCATGGACTGGAAGAAAATATTTTCAAAACATATACTTGATGTATATCCTAAGTCGGCAATATATGAACAGCTGCCAACTGGAATGAGAAAGTAACTGAATGAAAAGTGTCTAGGAAACTTGGACTGGCACTATATAAAAGGATATATATATATATATATATATATCTTCTATTACCTTCTAAATATTGGTGTAAGTATACTTTTCTCTTTGTTTTGCTTATGCTTTCTTCCATTAAAAGGTGGTATTGTCACCTGAATTTTTATGCATTATGGGTATATCAGTTGTCAGATGTATGCTTTGAAAATATTTTCTCCCATTTTGTAAATTATTTCTTTGATTGTTTCCTTTGCTGTGCAGTTTCCTTAGCTTAATACAATGCTATTTATGTTTATTTTTACTTTAGTCAATTTAAATAGAATGTCATAATTTTGATAGTGATTGTGTTATATACATAGATCATTTTGGGTTGTATGAACATTTTGACAGTATTGAGGCTCCCACTCCAATGATTACGTGGTATTTTTTGTTTTTCTCTTCAATTTGTTCTATTATTATTTCACGGTTAACTTCATTTTTCTGATTAATTCTAGGTTTTGTTTTGTTATTTTTGATACCATTGTAATAGAATTTTTAAAATTTCTTTTTATATAACTCAATATTAGTATAGTATACAGGATTGTTATTGATTTTCTATATTCGTTTTTCTCAAAAGACTCAACAGAAATTTTCTTCATAGTCATCTAACCATCTGTTAGGTTTTTGTCTATTATAATTGTAAGATTTGGAGTGGTTCTCTCTCTCTCTCTCTTCTTTCTTCTCTTTTCTTCTCTTGTCTTCTCCTCTTCTCCCTTCCTGCTCTCCTTCTTTCCCCCTCCCTCTCCTCTCTATGCTAAGAATGAAACTCTAGTCTGGTTGCCACTGGTTTCTCTCTGTGATCCAAAAATTCATTTGTTTTTGATGACAAAAAAAGGAAAAGAAAAGAAAAAATAAGAAAAATACATGCCTCTGTTACATTTAGGAGAAATATATTCATCTAGCAAACAAGTAAACTATTTAAATATAAAAAGATTTATTTATTTATTTATTTAGGCCAATCATTATGTCTCCCATTTTCCACAGAGCATGAATTTTTCTATAGGTTACTTTTTCTCTTTTGTGAACAAATAAGAAGTCCAGTGGAGAAATGTTGTACAGTAAAAATGACCGCAGGTAAATAATCATAGATCCAAACAGCTACTGGTGCTTCTTGTGGTACAGCATCAGTTTTGCCATAAATAATAATCTAACAAGCATTTCCTTCTTATATTTTCAAGTTTTTACCTAGGTAATGTTGAGTATTTTATTCTTTGCAGAATTTTGAATATAACAGTAGAAATTAGATGGCAGTAGATGCCTAGTTCTGATTTATAGGAAATTTTAGGAAGTATTTACTATAGTGAAGTTCAAAATAGGTCAAGTAGAAAGATTTCATTGTTGTCAAGTGGATTCTGATTGTCAACAACCAACTAATCCTGGTAAGCAGGTTTGTGCTGGATAAAGATATTGGCAGAAAGCGATGTTAAATCTAGGAGGCAATCTCAGATGTCCTTCCTAAATACCTTTCCATGACATAGGGTGTCTTCCTTTAGGGATGAATTTGCAAGTCATTCTTCTTTGGAAAAGGAGATTTCTGAAATCATTCTGTGTATATATATCTATATCTATATCTGTATCTGTATCTATCTATATCTATATCTATATCTATATCTATATCTATATCTATATCTATATCTATATCTATATCTATATCTATATCTATATTTTTTAATTTTTGGTACCAGGTATTTAACTCACGACCTTGTGCTTACCAGGCAGGTGTTTATGCCACTGAGCCAAATCCATGGCCCCTGAAATCACTCTGTATAGTAAGGACAATCACTGTTGTATCAACATTTGTATTTAGGGAAACTTTGAACATGTATTTCTTCTTGTATTCTTCAATGAGTTACTGTTGATTTCTTCCATTCTTTCAGTTGTGTTGTTGTACCCTACCTGTAACTGAGGTGTAGACACGCCTGTACAACTATTCTTCATCAAGTTCAGTTCAGGTGAAAATATTCAAAAGGGTCTACTAATCCCAATTAACCTCTGGTTCACTGTAGAAAATGTCACCCTCCCTATGTAGTAGCATTCTAAATCTTTCCCAATGATTATGTGTTCTCAGTACTACTTTATTACTGGATTGAATTACTTAAATCATTACATGAACATGATCTCATCTTTTTTGGCTTCTTCTCAGCACTGATATTTAGGTTCTGCCATTACTTCACTTGCCATTACATTCATTTTCTGTGTAAACTTTGTTCCTTTTGTGACTATTATGTTGGTGGTTACATGTTGGGGAGGTTACAGTGATATCTACGGATGAGACAAGCACAGAGAATGTCACAATGCCCTCACTGAGTATATCGCTTGAGAAAAATGATGATAAACAAGACTTCCCTGTTCTGTTCCTTTTGTTCAGTTTATTGTCACAGATAAGACAACTAAATTGGGTAGTAAATTTGCAAAAATAATATACACAATAGAAAGACTACAGCATTTCATTTTCTACAGAATATTTTTTTTTTCTGAGATGACTCCTTTCAAGGTGAAGGTAGCAAGTGGCAAAATCAATTAAAGAAGCCTCCAGGTGTATAGGAAAAATGGAATGATCTTTCTCAGAATGTGACATAAGTTTTACACCTTATCATGTTAATACTTATTTTTAGATTTTTTTTCTGTTTACATTGACTTTAAAACTTGTAATTTTCATATATTTTATGCATATAAATGTTTAAATACTACATAATTTGTGTTTCCTTTTTTGTACAAATTTTCACTGATAACACCTAGAATCTTATATGCTAGAGAGTGATTGTCAAAACAAGGAAATTTACATTAAGTTAACATAATACTATGAATAGTACATTAGTCATACAATGCTACTGTCTAAAGTGTAGCATTGTTCAGGCTTTATCAGTATTTTAGGTACTCTTTTCTTTCTCTCTCCCTTTTTTCCTTTCTTTCCTCTGCCTTTCTTCCTACTTCTCATGCTCCTCTTTCTTTCCCTTCTTCCATCTCTATCTTTTCTACATAGTCCTTCCTAGTTTGATCATAAATATAAGTTAATACAATCATCAGCATTAAAAGGATACAAAGTAGCCCAAGCTACCGAAGGACTATGCACTTCATAGTCACAGTCTTCAAGAATTTTTAGCACAAATATACAGAAATAAAGTTTGTCAATTGTGTGGTAAATGTATACTTAAATTTACAAGAAAAGAGCTACACAGAACCCTCTCATCCTCCCACAACAAGCAAGATGAGGCTCTGATGTTCTGCGGACACACCAGCACTTCACATTGGCCGTAGTGTGGATATTAACCATCAATATGATGAGAAGTAATGTCTGTGTATAGTTTTAGCTAAGCTTACATTTACTTAAAGTCTAATGATGGTTTATAAGTTTTCATGTATTTATTTACTAATTTCATACACTTTTTTAGGGAACTTCATTCGATTATAAGTTTTAAATCCAAAAATCTTTTAAAAAACAGTGTCAATAAGTATGTATACTTTATGACTATCAAGAATAAGAAATGAATTACAATTCAACTGATCTTTGCAGATAGGTGCCTATTTGTTACCACATAGTTGCATAAATGAAAGGATAAAAATGTGTAATTGTTTTATTATTATTATGGATAACAGATTTATAGGTACTCAGCATTAGTGTACAATATCAAATTTTTATGTGACTTTGAGAAAAAATTTAGATAGTGACCTACTTGTGCTAACTTCACTTTGTTTTTGGAGGACTGCTTTTACTTTCTGCCTAAAATTAGTGTTGAGAATTATAACTCAGTGATAGGTTTAATTTGGATGCAAATAAAATAAAGTGTGTTTGTTTTCCACATATTCAATTAGTTATATATTTTCTTGCAAGATACCAAGTTTTAAAATCAAATATTCAAGATGTTACTTTCTCTGGAATTTTATATAGTTTGAAAAAAAATTCCTCAGCACTTTTGTAGTTTAAAAATGTTCATTTTTCCCACCCATTACAATTAGCCATTATACTTTTATTTGATTATCTCATTCTTTTATAGTAAATACAAACCAATACTTTATTCAAGGAAACTATTATATAAAGTAAAGCAAGCACAATAAGGTTAAAATACAGTTATGAGAAGAAAATGAAAACTTCTATTTATTAAATGGAGAAGTTGGCGGGTTCATCAAAATTGAATGAGTAAGGAATAATCTTCATGTGGAAAAACACACAGGATCAAAGGGAAACAGGGAAAATCTATCAGCTATCACTAATGTAGTAGTAAGGGAAAAGAAGGCTGAAATAATCTTCGCCTGAACATAGAAAAGAAAGTCCTACAGGGTGGTGATATTTGAACTTATTTAGCAAGATCAAGTGACATTTTAAAAATAGAAATAATCATGTGGTACATAATATAAGTTCTCCCTCGACATTTTCATGCCCTTAATATGTGAATATTTAACAAAACAAGGGCTGCTATTGTGACTAAGGAAAAATCTAAAATGGAAATCATCCCTGATACCTAAACCAGCTTGATGTAACAAGAAACACTAAGAAAAGCAGGAAGAGTAGAGCCAGAAAAGGGGATGAAGCAAAAGAAACAGAGGATGAATTGTTATATGGCCACAGTCAAAACATGGGGACATCTGTATAAACTGAAAAAGGCCGGGAACTGAATTCTGCACTTGAACCTCTAGAGAAAATGCAGTCTTTGTGACCTATGTTGACATTTTCAAAACTGTAAAATAATGGTTTGTGGTTTTTTAACTACTTTGTGATAGTTGGATACAGAAAATAAAAAACTAACAGGAGGATAAGGATATCCTAAGAAAAATCTGCAGCATGAAATGACTTGCTAATGAGCTATTCTGAGAACGGTGGGAAGTTTGGATTACTTGCAGTTCATCACAGTCTGTTAGAAAATGAGCTGGGATGGGGAGCTGTACAAATTGAGATAGGTAAGGTAACTTAAAACTAGATAAAGCATTTTATATGCATTTTAAATACAAATTTCTATTATAGAAAATAATTTGGCAGTAATGAGCTGGAAACACTGAAAGCATAAAATGAAGATTTTTAATTTTTTATATAACCTTACCCTAATACAATCATGTTAGACCTTCACAAATGCTTAAATTAGATGAGTATAAGAAGGTAAGTTTAGTTAACGCCAATAATATTCTGAGCCATGCCGTTTCCTTTGCTCATAGTGATTCTCACTTCTACTTCTTTCATACAAAATGAACATAAGAAATCATTATAATACAAGTAGCAGTGTACTATAATTTCTCCTAGGAAGTTTACTATATGGTACCTGTCTGTTTCTTATTTAATTTAACTTGATCTGTTAAATATCAGACTTGTAAAGACTCAAACATCATACTCATTAAAGTATCATATATTTAAAACATGAAATCCATAAGAGATATACAACCCTTTGTAAGAAAAGGAATATTTTTATGATGTGTAATGAAGAAGTTAAAATTCAATAAATGATCAAAGAATAAGAAAATATTTAAAAACATTATTATAGATAATTTTCATCTATTCAAATCTTTGCTGTAATAATTCATGTTGGAAGATAGACTTGAATATAAATGAGTGCAATTAGGTATTTAATTTGCCTACCATAATAACAAACTTAAAAATTTCTATCACTCATAAAAGATACAAAGATAAATAGTATTAATGTTCATAACACTAACAATCAAAGAACAAAATTAACAAAAATGTAAGATTTAGTTTTTGTGCTAGATTAAACTAAAAAAATTTAAAGCAACTAATTTAAAAATTTCTCTCTGAAACTAGTCTAAATATTGATTTCAAGAAAGATGTATACACTGCACAAATATTTTGTAGAACAAAATGGCTTCATGCAACAAAAGTTATGAAATTCATGGTTTTATAAATTATATATTGTTGTAATATAAATAAATAAAACATAATTACTTTTTTACTTTAAGCAAAATGTAAGAATTTGATATAATCTATCTACATGTCATTAGAGAGTTAAATATTAGTACACTAACACTGTGAATTATTATGCCTTTATTTAATAAAATATATATAAAGAACATATAGAAAAATGAAAGTGACAGTTTAGGGGAAATGAAAGCAGAAAAACTGAGCACTGTGACAACCTTGAACATGTATGGATAGTAATATGCTTAAATGAAATGTAATCAAGTTGGTAGAATAATTTTAACCTTACCACTTAAGAAAAAATATTTTTGAACACAGTGAATTTTTATTAAATGTATACCATTAGTCAACAGGGAATGCAAAATAAGAGTGCAATGAGATAGCATTGCATCAGAGTTCAAAAGACTATTATCAAAGAGTCAGGAAGATCTGGCAAGGTTGTGGGGAAGAAAAAGGAAGACATACTCTGTTGGCGAGAATGTAATGTAGGTTAGCCTTCCAGAGAACAGTGTAGCTGTTCTTCAAAAAAACTAAAAATGCTATTATTACCCAACCATCCCTATCTTGAGTATATATCTAGAGGAAAGAAGCAGCTTATAGGAGAAATAACTGAATGTCCATATTGTGGTACTGTCCATCACAACCAAGTATTTCCTGGGCAGTTTTGATTTTGTTCATGAACTTCTCTACCTACAAATATGTCTTCAAGATTTCTACCTACTTTGTCTTCCATTAAGTTAATTGTTTCCATTTTAATTTTTAGAACCTTGAGCCATTTTGACTTTAGTTTAATGCACGGTAATATACATGGGTCTAGTTTGGCACATAGATATCCAGTTTTTCTAGCACTATTTACTAAAGAGGCTGTCTCTATTTCAGTGAACATGTTCAGCCCCTTTGTCAAACATAAGGTGGCTGAATGCTTTTTTTTTTTCTTTTCTTTTCTTTTCTTTTTTTTTGGTACCGGGGATTGAACTCATGACCTCACGCTTAACAGGCAGGTGTTTATGCCCCTGAGCTAAATCCCCAGCCCATAAATGTGTGTGTAGTTGTGTCTACATGTTCTAATCGGTTCCACTTGTATTCAGGTCTATTTTTTTTGCTGTACCATGTTGATTTTATCACAGTAGCTTTGTAGTATAACTTCAACTCTGGAATTGTGATGCCTCTTGCCTTGCCTTTGTTGCTCAGGGTTGCCCTTGCTATTCTAGGTCTCTTCTGCTTCCAGGTGTATTATAGGAATGTTTGCTCTAGTTTTGTGAGGTACACTAATGATATTTTGATTGGGATTGCAATCTGTATAACAATTTTGGGGTTATGGCCATTTTCACTATGTGGGTTCTTCCTATCCATGAGTAAGGGATGCCTTTCCATTTTCTGATGTCCTATACGATCTTCTTTTTTCAAGTACTGAATTTTTCAGTATGAAAATCCTTTTCTCCTTTTGTTAGATTGATTCCCAAGTATTTCATTTTTTGGATGCTATTTTGAAGCATGTAATTTCTATAATTTATCTCTCAGTAAGTGTGTTGATTGTGTACTGGAATGCTATTGATTTTTGAGTGTTGATTTTGTATCCAACTATGCTACTGAATTTGATTATTAAATTTAGAAGTGTTTTGTTGTAGTTTTGGGAATCTTCTATGTAGAGTATTATGTAGTCTGTGAACAATGATAATTTCACTTCTTCCTTTGCAATCCTAATTCCTTCTATTTCTCTCTCTTGTCTAATTGCTCTGGCTAACATTTTCCAGAACTGTATTGAATAGGAGTGGTGATAGTAGACATAATTATATTGTTCCTGATTTCAGAGTGAAAGCTTTCAGTTTTTGTCCATTTAGTATGATATTGGCTGTTGGTTTGTTTTATATAACTTTTATTAGATTGAGATAGAGACTATATATCCCTATTTTCTGTAGTGTTTTTTTTTTATCATGAACAAGTGATGAACTTTGTCTATTTTTTTTTTATTTATTGAGATGATTGTGTGATTTTTGTCTTTGGCTCTTTTGATATATCATATTACATTTATTAATTTGTCTATACTGAATTCTAATTGGTCATGGTGTATAATCTTCTTGATGAGTTGCTGAATTCTGTTTGCTACTATATTCCAGACAATTCTTGCATCTATATTCATTAAGTAGATTAGCCTATAGTTCTCTTTTTGGTTGCTTCATTCTTTAGTTTTGGTACCTGGGTAATACTTATCTCCAAGAATGAGTTAGGAAGTATTGTTTCCCTTCCAATTCCACTAAAGAGTCTGATAAGAATTGACATTGAATCTTTACATTTGTTGAAGAATTCATCAGTAAATCTATCAGGACCTAGGCTTTTCTTTGATGATGTGTTTAATTACATATTCAGTTTCACTGACTGATACTTGGTTTTTCAGAATTTTTATACCTTCTTAACTCAACTTGCTAATTTGTAGCTATGTGAGAAAATGTCCATTTCTTCTGTGTTTTTTATCTTATGATAGTAATAATTTTAAAAGTATGCATTGATTGTCTTCTGAATTTCCACAAGCTCTACAATGATTTCACCCTTTTCATTCTTTGTTAGCATGACTGATTCTTTCTTTCCTAAGGGATTATAACTTTTATTTATTCTTTCAAAGAACCAACACTTTGGTTCATTAATTCTTTGTATTGTTTTCGTAGTCTCAATTGCATTAACTTCAGCTGTGATCTTTGTGATTCTCTCCCTTGTGTGGGCTTTTTCTGGATTCTCTCCCTTGTGTGGGCTTTTTCTAGAAGCTTGGGGTGCAGGATGAGGTTACTTGTGTTCATTCTGTTTTGCTGATGTGAGAATTTGTCACTATAAATTTCCCTCTTATGATGGCTTTCTTTTTATCCAACAGGTTCCAGTATGTTGTATCCGCATTTTAATTTAATTATAGATATTGTTTAATTTCTTCTTTAATTTTATCTGTAACACATTGTTGGTTCAGGTGGGTGTTTTTGTGGCTTTTTTCGCCATTAAGTTTCAATTTTATTATACTATTATCTAATAATATGCAGAGGATAATTTCAATTCCTTTGCATTTACTTAATCATTTTTGGTAGATTAGTATATGGTCTATTTTAGAGAATGTCGCATATACACCTGAAAAGAATGTGTATTCTGTTGTTGTTGGGTGAAAGAGTGTAAACATTAACTAAGCCCATGTGTTCACAGATTTGGTTGAATTCTGATATTTCTTTGCTAATCTTTTGTCTGTCTGATTAATACATTTGTGACAGTGGTATGTTAAGCTCCCCCATTACAATTGTGTTATTGCTCATTTGATTTTCATGTCTATTAATATAGTTTTAATTGGGTGCTCCCATATTTTGTTCATATATATTTGTGATTGTTATGTCCTATCAAATTTTTCCCCTAGCAAGTATGTAGTGACCCTCTTTATACCTTTTGATCATTCTTGGTTTAAAGTTCATATTGTCTGTGAACAGAACAGCTACTCCTGTTTGGTTTTTTTTCTGGGTTCCAATCACATGGAGTAATATTTTCTATCCTTCTACTTTCAGTATATGAATTTCTTTTTGAGTTAAATGTGTTTCTTATATACAGCATATTGCTGGATCATGTTTCTTGATTCACTGTGCCAGTCTTTTTCTCTTGATTGGCAAATTGAGGCCATTTACAATAATGATTATAAGTGATATGTGTTGGCTTATCTTTGTCATGTTATATTGCTGCTGTTGGTTCCCTATTTGTCCCCTCTGTTTAATTGCTTGCCTTGCTTGTTAGTTTCTTTCTGTTGTTGCTCTTGCAATTGTGGTCATTTTTTATCTCTGTGTAGAATAACTTTCAGTACCCTTTGTAGAGTTGGTTTGGTGGTCATGAATTTCTTCACTTGTTCTTTGTCATCCAAGTGTCTTATTTCTCTATTAATTTTGAAAGATAGTTTTGAAGGGTACATCAGTGTGGTTTGGAAGTTTTGGTTTTTTGTTTTTTTTTCTTTTCAGACATGAAATACTTCACTCCAAGCTCTTCTTGACTTGATGATTTGTGTTAAGAAGTCTGCATGATTCTGATGTGCTTTCCTTTATAGATGATTTGTTTCTTTTCTTTAAGTGCTTTTAATATTCTGTTCTTGTTCTGAATTTCTGGGATGTTAATTATTATGTGTCTGGGTATAGATTTATTTTGGTTATGGTTAATTGGAGTTATGTATGTCTCATTTATCTGTATGTCAATTTCTTTTCTCATGCTTGAAATTTCCTGCTATTATTTATGAAAATAGTGTTTTTAAATCATTTATATGTAGACTCCTGTTTTTTAATTGACACCAATTATTCTTATATTATTTTTCCTTGTGCTGTTGAATTGTTATTTTCTGAGTTTTTGTTATTTTCAGGACATCTTTCCATTCATAATTCCAGTACTATTCATTGGAAAAAGACAAAGCTTCTTGGTTATATCATTTCTATCTGATGGAAGCCAGGGAACTTCAATGATTCACATCCTATGCTGAGATACATTAGAAAAATAACATAAAATAGAAATGTTTGTGTACAGTATATGGCCCAGAGACATAACAAATTGGTCCTTCTAAAAATGATATGGTGTATTAGAGAGAGCTAAGAACTCTTTAGCAATTCCTACAGATACCAAGTAGTTCAAAGTGTTTAGAAAAAGAAAAGCATAGTTCAGTATATTTTCACAAAATTCAAAAGTGTTTGGAAAACTAATTTAAGAAATATTCATGGAAAAAACACTCTGGGCTGCAGGTTTGGGGGGATGACTTATTGTACTTTCAGACAATCTCAAAGAATGTTTGAGGTTGACCTCAATGGACCATGAATCTGGAAAATTCATTAGAGTCATGTTATTTTGACAGTTGAATCTGTCAGGAGCCATGTTTCTAGACATGAATATGTGACAATTATAATTATGGTTGATATTTTTCCTGAAGTGGTAGTAACTCTCACATTCATTCTTTCTATTTTTGACTCTCCTTTAGAATAAAAATCGCCCTTGTATTGTCTTTCTATTCTTTCTTTTTAGAACTCTTCATACAGATTAAGGGTATTTTATGACTGCTAATTTTTACTCTTTATGTGACTTTACATACTTCATTTTAATGACTTAATAAATAACAAACTTAAAATGAAGTTTTAGAAAGAAATGTATTCTTAAATTAAAAAATCCTATCTACTTCTGATTGCATATGGGGATTACATACAATTAAAATTTATTTAAACCTCTGACTTGGAGTTAAAAGTTATCAAATTGTTTTAGTTTATAGGGCAAAAACACAATTCATTAAAACACTTTTTACTCCTTTATTGTGGTAAATTTGTCTCAGTAAGGGAAAATGAATTTTCCAATGTCATATAGCAATGACACGGCAGAGCTAGGTCATATGTTCATTTCTGTAGATGTAAATAGTATTTTCTTCCCATGGTATTACACCATCATCTTTTAAGCAATAACAACTACTTTTGACATACTTTTTATGTAATGACCACATAAAGACTTTAGTTACCAGCAGAAATTTTAAATATAAACTCACTAAATTGAGTTTCTTAAAAATAACAAAGAAGTTAAACAAATAGTTTATGATATGCACTTAAATATTTTTTCTTAAAGATTATTTCAGTTAAATAGAATTTAAGCAAATATTTTATGATATATATGTAAATTTTTTTCTTAAAAGACTAATGCAATGAAATGGAATAATTTTAGAGGGAAATATTTGTTTGAATTGTGATTCTTACATAGTAATACACTTTTTGATGTGAACTTCTGTGATTGAAAAACACAATTTTGTTGCTACCACCACAATCAAGACATACAACTTTTCTATTACTTCAAAATATTTTAATGTGCTTCTTTCTATTTCAGAGCCTCCAGCCACCACAGTCCTCTGCCTCCAATATGCATCATTTTCAAAATTTTTTGTTTCCAAAAATGTTATATATTTGAAATCATTAAAGACATAATCTTTTGAATCTCTATTTTTCATCTAGTGTAATATATTTTAAACTTATTTATGTTGTTATATGTGTAAGTGTTTTGTTCTCTTTTTTTTGCTGATTAAATATTTAATTGCATGGTGGATCATTGTTTATCACTGTTTATTCATTTACCCACCAGGCATTTCTCCAGGTTTTGGGAGTAATGAATAAAGTGAGAATTAAGATTTTGTTAAGAAAAATCTTTCTTTGGTGGGGGGTTAAATACCCGAAAGTGGAATTGCCAAGTCTTATAGTCCATATTTAATTTTATGATAAACTACCAAACCATTTTCTAGAGCAATGAAGCTTCAAAGTAAATGTAATGTTCCATCATATGTATACCTGTTAAACTGCATAAATTCTAGATAATACTCCTCCTGTCTCAGCTTCCAAAAATGCTGGATTTACCAGTGTATGTGTGTCAGTATGTTAACAATGGAGATATAGAGCTAATAATAAATAAAAAAGTTACTAATAATAAAAATATTTTTAAAGGAATGAAGTCTTGAGTACTATTATTTAAATGATAAAGAATCACTTGAAGAATTTAAATTAATTATAAAAATGATACATGAAACCTGAATCTTTCAAATAGCATAAATATATTGATGTTGGAATAGAAAATACTTTGTATAGCACTGTAGTGCTAAATTTGGAGAACAAATTAAACAAGAATTATTTGTCTAATCTAAGATCATGTTTATATATTTAAGACAGTTGATTCTAGATGCCTCCAAAATAAGACATTTTGATTACACAATACAAATCATAACTTTTAAAGCAGTATTAGGATTTCAAGCCTATCCTACTTCATTTCCTAAGGTTCAATGGCCCTTTGATTCTTAATTGGGGAGTTGGAATATTTCTCCATTTAACTCGTCTGGCATTGAAGGGACAATAGTAGTAAATTGTAGATACAGTGATGAGAAAAAATTTACTGTTTTGTTCAATCAAATTTTGCCTTGTCACTAAAACCTTGAGGTCAAACATACAAGTAATGAAGAGGATTGCATTTCCAAATGTGTTTGAGAAAAACTTGTGTTGTATTTTCCAAAAGCTGAATAGCACATGATCTTGTAGTATAGCAAGGAAGAATATGTTAGAGGAAATAAAGGAACTAAGAAATAAATTTGACTTAAAGTTTCACCCTTCCTGTATGTACCTGCAGATTACTAGATCCTAACAAATTATTACTTTCATTTAAAAAGTGTAACTTCAGTTGCATGAAAAAAATATATTTTGTGGGAAGTATAATCATGGAATAATTTTGATTGCTATGTACTTCTTTATTTTTAAAAAAGTCATAGCATAGCAAAACTAGGGTGTCAGTAAAAATTTACTGATTTCCAGGATTTAGATGTATTCAGTTGGGGAAGGATTAATATGTAGGCCACAAAGGTTTTTTAAGGCAATGAAACATCTCTGTCCGATACTACAGTGATGGACATAAGTTATCCCTCAATCTTCTATGAACTTAAAATTATAACAAATGTCCAGGAAAAAAATAGAGAAAAGTTGATGGTAATGTATCATGATACAGACAAAAAGACTGGATGGAGGCAAGAATTACCTGCAACTTTATAGATTCTACTTTTGAGACTTTGGAATCTTAAGCATAAAGGCAGCTTTCCCAAAAGCCTCCGAGACAATTGGACAGAAAACACAGCACAACATGATCAGTGATGGAGATAGATGTGACCAATTTATAAATAGTTTATTTTCAGTAACAATGAAAATTTGTCTGCCATTGTATTTTTATTGAATAAAACCATCAAAAATGTCACTGGGGTTTTAGGACTCATACGAGCATCTAGGAACAATGTCATTTGAAATTGAGCATGGCTAATATAAAACTATGTATAAATCATTTGTACTGTTGCGAACATGATTTAACCCAGAAGAAAAAAATTAATAAACCTAATTCATCAAAATCAAGTAACAATATAATGATCTGAGAATAATGACAAAAAATGAAGTTTGAGTGGTATTGGGATGGCTGCTCCCCTTCAGTCACCATCAGTGATAATGCTCAGGTGAGTAAGACTAAAAATCTAGATTTTAAGGGGTTTTATATATTTTTTAATATTTTTTATTTAAAGAGAAAATACAGAAAAGCAGTAGAGATATTACATAATTTCAAAAAAAAGATAAACAGTAAGAAATAACTGGTTGATAAATTGCATATTGTCCTTTTAGAAATAGTTGTTCAAGTTACAAAATTAAAGTGTTCAAAGTGGACATTCAAGCAGTGAGACTGCAAAAAGATCTGTTTAACAATCCAACAAGAATTTAGAAGCATGGTTATCAATCCTACACACTTAAATATTCATGCAGTTATATCTTTTATAGCACTTCCTATTTCCTATCTTTTTTACAATAGCAATTATGCATGTTTTAAAAATTTTATTTAAAGAGAAAAAAAGCAAAAGACAAAAGGGTAGCAACAATACAAAATTCTAAAAAAAAGAAAAAAAGAGGAAAAAACATTAAGAAATCACTAGTTGATAAACTACATATTGTCATCTTGGATGTAGTTGCTCAAGTTACAAAAATAATGGATACATAGTAGACATTCAAACAGTGACACTGCAAACAGTTCTGCTCAAAGATCCAACAAAGATTCAGCAATATGGTCATCTATTTTACACACTCAAACATACATGCAGTTATATCCCTTAGAGCCCTTTCTCTTCCTCTCTTTTTTACAATAGCAATTACACATTTTGGGTTTTATTACTATTATAGTTCCTATCACTTTTTACACTAGAGACACCATATGATATTTATAAATATGATTCTTATTTATTTCACTAATGAGGATAGACTCAAATTGTCTCCATTTACCTATGAAGGCCTCAAGATCATCCTTTTTATAGCTGAGTAATATTTCATTGTATAAAAATACCATATCTTTTTCATCCACTCTGCAGTAGATGGACATCTTGGTTGTTTCCAAGATTTACCTATTACAAATTATAATGCTATGAACATGGGTGCACATATATCACTGTGATATGAACTTTTCAGTCCTTCTGGGAAAACACCCAGGAGAGGAATAGCTGGGTTGAATGGAGCTTTCAATCCTAGTCTTTTGAGAAATCTCCATAGTGATTTCCATAGTGGCTGCACCAGTCTACACTCCCACCATCAGTGAAGCAGTGTTCCTTTTTCCCTGTGGCCTCACCAATATTTGTTATCAGTTGATTTCTTGATGGCAGCTATTCTTTCCAGAATGAGGTGAAATCTCAATGTAGTTTTAATTTGCATTTCTTGAATGACAAATGATGGTGAACATTTCTTCATATATTTATTTTTCATTTGTATATCTTCCTCTGAGAACTGTGTGTTCATCTCAGATGCCCATTTTTGGAGAGGGTCTTTAAATTTGGGGGCCTTGATGCTTTTCAGTTCTTTATATGTTATGATATAAGTCCTTTGTCTGAAGGATTAGTGGCTAAAATTCTTTCCCACTCTGTGGGTTTTCTTTTCACTCGGTGATTTCTTTTGAAGTGCAGAAACTTTTCAAAAATATGAGGTCCCAGTTGTTGATTCTTTGAAGTGTTTCCCATGTAGTTTTGGTTTTGTTCATGAATTCTCTGCCTATCCCTATGTCTTCAAGACTTCTACATACCTTGTCTTCTAGCAGATTTAGTGTTTCTGTTTTAATAGTTAGGTCTTCGATCCATTTAGACTTTAGTTTTGTACATAGTGTTAGGCATGGGTCTAGTTTCAGTCTCCAGCATGTGGAGAGCCAATTTTTCCAACACTATTTATTAAAGAGGCTGTCCTTCTTCCAGTGGACATGTTTAGCACCTTTGTCAAATATCAGGTGGTTGAGTGTCTTTGTAGTTGTGTTTCCATCTTCTAATCTGTTCTGTTGATCCTCAGGTCTATTTCTTTGCCAGTACCATGCTGATTTTATCACCATGGCTTTGTAGTATAGTTTCAAGTCAGGAATTGACATGCCTCATGCTTTGCCTTTGTTGCCCAGAATTGCCTTTGCTATTCTGGGTTTCTTCTGTTTCCAAATGAATTTTAGGAGTGTTTTCTCTTGATCTGTGAGGTATGTCAATGATATTTTAATTAGGATTGTGTTAAATCTATTTAACAGTTTTGAGAGTATGGCCATTTTCACAATGTTGGTTCTTCTTCACCAAGAGCAAGGAATATCCTTCCATTTTCTAATATCCTCTTCAATCTCCTTTTTCAGCATAGTATAATTTTCAGAATATAGGTCTTTTACATTTTTAGTTAGGTTGATTCCTCAGTATTTCATGTTTTTAGATGTTATTGTAAGGGGCGATATTTCCATAATTTATCTCTTGGTGAATTTTTTGTTTGTGTACGGGAATGCTATTGCTTTTTGAGCATTGATTTTGTATCCAGATATGCTACTGAACTTGTTTATTACCTCTAGTAGTCTTTTAATGGAATTTTTTGGGTCTTCTGTATAGAGTACCATGTTATCTATGAATAGAGGTAATTTAGCTTCTTCCTTTCCTATCTTTATTTCTTTTATTTCTCTCTCTTGTATGATTTCCCTGGCTAGTGTTTCCAGAACTATATTTAAAAGGAGTGGTGATATGGGACATCCTTGTTTTTTCCTGATGTTAAAGTGAAAACTTTCATTTCTTGTCCATTTAGTATTATGTCGGCTGTTGACTTGTCATATATGGCCTTTATAAGATTGAGGTAGACACTGTGTATTCAGAGTTTCTCAAGGGTTTTTATCATGACCATGTGTTGGACTTTGTCTAAAGCTTTTTCTGCATCTATTGAGATGACCATGTGGTTTTTGTTTTTGGCTATGTTGATGTGTTGTATTACATGTATTGATTTGCGTATGTTAGTCTTTTTTTTTTTTTGCTGCCTCTGGGATGGAACTCACAACCTCACGTTTACAGAGTGGGGCCTTAGCCGAGTAAGCTAAACCCAGGAACACAAAATTTACTATTTTTTTTTTTTTGCTGCCTCTGGCATGGAACTCACAACCTCACATTTACAGAGTGGGGCCTTAGCCAACTGAGCTAAAGCAGGGACCACTGATTTGCATATGTTAAATTGTCCCTGCATTCCTGTAATGAACCCTCTCGGTCATGATGCATAATCTTCTTGATGATTTGCTGCATTCTATTTGCCAGTATTTTATTGAGAATGTTTGCATCAATGTTCATTAGTGAGATTGGTCTATAATTCTCTTTTTTGGTTGGATTTTTCTCTGGTTTTGGTATCAGAGCAATACTTGCCTCCAGGAATGATTTAGGGAGGATTGCTTTCTTGTCAACTTCATTAAAGAGTTTAAAGAATATTGGCATCAAATCTTCTCTAAATTTCTTGTAGAATTCAGCAATGAATCAATCAGGACCTGGGCTTTTCTTTGTTGGTAAGTTTTTAATTACATTTTCAATTTCAATAGCTGACACTGGGTTGTTCAAAGTTGCTATATCTTCCTGGTTGAGCTTAGGTAGTTCATATGTTTCTAGAAATCTGTCCATTTCCTCAGTGTGAATAGAGATTTTCAAAGTAGGTATTCATGATCTTTTGAATTTCCATGGGATCTGTAGTAATTTCCCTCTTTTCAGTCCTTATTGTGTGAATTTGTGTTTTTTTCTTTCTTTTTCTTGATAAGGTTAGCTAGGGGTTTGCCAATTTTTTTATTTTCTCAAAAAACCAGCTTTTTGATTCATTTATTCTTTGTATTGTTATTTTTTTAGTTTTAATTGCATTGATTTCTGCTCTGATCTTTAAACTTTCTTGTCTTCTATGAGCTTTGAGTTTAACTTGCTCTTCTTTTTTGAGAAGCTTGAGATGAACTATTAGGTTGTTTATTTGTGCTTGTTCTGTTTTCTTGATATGACTATTTATTGCTATATATTTCCCTCTTAAAAGCACTTTTATTGCATTCCACAGAATACAGTATGTTGTTTCTGTATTTTCACTGAATTGTAGACATTGCTTTATTTATTCTTTAATCTCATCTGTAGCCCACTGGTTGTTCAAAAGTTCATTATTTAATTTCCATGTATTTATGCAGGTTTTGCACTTTGTCATTAATTTCCAATTTCAGTGTTCTATGGTCAGATAGTATGCATGGGATAATTTCAATACCTCTGGATTTACTTGAGAATATTTTATTGGGTAATATATGGTTTATTTTGGTGAATGCTCCATGCACAGCTGAGAAGGTGTGTTCTGATGTGATTGGGTGGAACACTCTGTAAACATCTACTAAGTCCAATTGCTCATAGATATGATTCAGTTCTGTTATTTCTTTTCTGACTTTTTGTCTAGTTGATCTATCTCTTTGTGATAATGGGCTGTTAAGGTCCCTTGTTATAATTGTGTTCTTGTGTATTTGGTTTTTCATGTCCATTAGTACCTGTCTTTAATAGTTGGGTGCTCCTGTATTTGGTGCATATATGTTTATAATTGTTAGTTCTTCCTCTTGAATTTTTCCACTAATGAGTATGTAGTGACCTTCTTTATCTCTTTTAATCATTTTCAGTTTGAAGTTCATGCTGTCTGCAAATAGAATAGTTACCCCTACTTTTTTCTGGGTTCCTATTGCATAGAATACTGTTTTCTATCCTTTGACTTTTAATCTATCAGTTTCCTTCTGGGTCAGATGTGTTTCTTGTATATAGCTTATTGTAGAGCATGTTTCTTGATACATTCTGTCAATCTATTTCTTTTTATAGGTGAATTGAGGCCATTTACATTTATGGATATCACTGATATGTACTGGCTCGACTTTGCCATGTTATTTTCCAGTTGTTTGCTTTCTGCTTTTCCCCTTGTTTATTTGCTTGTCTACCTGGTGGTTTCTTTCTGTTGTTGTTCTGGGGATTGTGGTCATTTTTATCTCTGTCTAGTATATCTTTCAGTACTCTTCTAGGGTTGTTTTGGTGGGGTCTTGAATTTCTTCAGTTGTTCTTTGTCATGGAAGCATCTTGTTTCTCCATTAAATTTGAATGAAAGTTTTGCTGGGTACATTAGTCTGCATTGAAAGTTTCAGGGCTTGAAATACCTTGTTCCAATCTCTTCTTGACTTGAGCGTTTGTGCTGAAGAGTCTGCTGTGATTCTTATGAGCTTTCCTTGATAGGTGAGTTGTGCCTTTTCTCTAACAGCTTTTAGTATTCTGTTTTTATGCTGTATGTCTGAGGTCTTAATTACTATGTGTCTGGGTGTTGAATTATGTTGATTGTGACTGTTTGGTGTTCTATATGCCTCAGTTATCTTCATATCAATTTTTCCCCATGTTTTGGAAATTTTTTTCTATTACTTCTGTGAATGTTTTGGCTCTGTCATTTGTATTGACTCCTGCCTCTTCACTGATGCTTATTAATCTTATATTTTTTTCTGTTGGCATCATGTTGAAACTGTTGGATCGTCACTTCATGCTGCTTTTTATTTTTAAAAGTTCTATACTTTCATGATCACTAATTGTGATCCTGTCCTCAAGGTCCAAAATCCTATCCTCAGCTTCATTTAAATGGTTTTGCATGCTTTGAATAGAATTGTTTGTTTCTTGGATGTCTCTTTGAGTTTGTTTCATGAATTCAAAAATATGGAATGCTTCATGAATTTGCATGTCATCCTTTGCAGGGGCCCTGATAATCTTCTCTGTATTGTTCCAATTGTAGTATATGTGCTGCCAAAACAAGCACAGTTTTATATTTTTCAGATATTTTAATGTGATTGTTGAGGTATAACCTCATGCACAATGGGAAGACAGAATAAAATGTCCATTGTGACCTGCTTTGTTTTCCAAAAGTTACACATTTCACAGAGCAAAGATCAAAGAAAATTTCACTCCTTAAGGAGATACCTCCAGGAAGAAGTAGATTACTCATTTTATAACTAAAGAAGAAAAAAGGACACATTTAGAAGTGAAAAATTGAAGTTGAAGGACTCAAAATTACATTGTAATCGGGACATCAAGATTTGCTTGTGATATGAGACCTACCATGTCATGCACATTTAGCAGGAAGGTGTGTATGAAGGGAGGGAATTGAATAAGAAAATGAAAACAGAAATAAATCATGAGCTTTGAGTTCCTATGTACAGTTACTTCTTCATATGTCCAGGTTGCTCCAAACCTCTATGAAATAGCAGAATAGCATAGCTAGATAGTTCCAGAAATGGGAAATCAGTATTTCATAAGATTTTTGATGTACCATGTATTTCCATTCCCATGAAAAATTCAAGTACAATATATGGTTTGTATTGAAATCCCTTTGTCCCTTTTGACTCTGATAATATTCATCAGCTTAATCCTGGGCTTCTTCTTTTATGCACTTCACACATTATCATTTCAATTTTCTCTTAGATTAGTGATGGCAAACTTTTTAGAGCTTTCAATGATATAAACGTCCCCCTATAGTATACATGCCATAGGATCACCAACACTGTCCAGACAATTGGTTCTCAGTATTTTTGTATAAACACAAAAATATTGTACACTTCCATTAATAAAACTGACACTATGTGCTACGAATTTTCAGATAGGTTTTTGGCATAGGTGGAAGATGAGCATGTATCTTCCTAAATGACTTCTGCCTTTCAAGTGGTCTTGCACATATTTTAACAAGTCCTTTCTGAAGCCCCAGGCATGGTCTTTATAGGAGACAAAGCCCCTTGTTTCCCCTCACAAGACAAATTTCCCTTCAATATCATTGTGGAAATAATTACCTTGATGAGAAACTGTTTAACAAGAATTAATTTATTTATGTAAAAGTATTTTAATCTATTATTCAGTGTAGTAACCTCTAATCTCCAGTGGCTCATATGGATTGAGATGTGCTCTTAGTGTAAAATATGCACTCAATAAAAAGACATATGATTATTATTTTATTAAGTGTTTCATATTAATTACATGTTGAGTGATTCTATTTTGGTTATATTAACTTAACTTAATAAGATACTATTTGAAAACTTGTTTTATCCATGGTATATTTTTGATATTTTCATTAGAATCACTATAATAGACTCAAAGGAAACCTTTTTTAATTGATTTAATTTTGGTCAATAACACTATAAAAGTGAGGTAACAACTCTTATCCCCCTTAATATATAAATGTACTTCTTTATTTTTATATAGTTGGCTTTGTATTTGTGCCTATGTTTTGGAGAATGCACAATAAATATTGCAGAGTCAGAGAAACTGTAAGGAAAAAGTGGCTTCCTAAATATTGCAGTTGAGTAAAGTCACTTATTGAGGGCAGAGCAAATAATACATAATGCATTTTTTTCAGAAATTATTGTTTCAGTGGTTTCTTGTGCCCCTTTAAACCTCCTGAGTAAGCTAAATACAAATCATGCGAGAAATTGACTAGATGGAATTTTCCACTCAGAGGTTTAGATGCTGTCTTTGATGAAAACCATGTTTAGGCTTTGTAGCTGAAGAAACACCCTCAGAGATTTACTTTTGAAGGTAAAAAATACTAATTTCTTGAAAAACATGAAGGCATAAAACCAAGTATCATAAAGTCACAGGTATATTCTTTATTTTTATTTTTGCAAAGTTATCACTGGTTAAGAAATATGTAGTATTCTTTAGCTTATATATTTTATTTAATATAGATTTTATAAAATAAAAATCTCATATGAGTAAATCATATCATTATTGCTAATTTAATAATGTGTAAAGTGTGATCAATTAGAAATATTTGGAAAAGATAATCTAATATCTACGGAAGGAAGAATTGATTTGAGTGGTGTGTAGGTAAGCATACTTACCTTCATACTATCTTAACTTCCTCAACTGATAGTTAAGTTTGTATAGACACTCTTGCAAAAGATCTGGAAATAAGGTTAAGAGCCACCCATGCATTTAAAGAAAATAATATTCTCATCATACTACAGACTACGGACTCATCCTGCTGTAGACTGTTTCTCAGAGTACAGTATAGTTTTTGGTATTTTGCATATGGAATTTCATTGCCTCTATAAAGTCAAGGCTACTATACCATACAGATTCTGTTTTAACATTTTTAATATTAAAGTATCTTCTTTTTAATGTTTTATTATATGAATTTGTGTTTGAATTACATGAAGTTTGCATTCATCTTAGGGAATAGGTACATGTACATAACACAACTTGATTCTTTTTTAATCCCCACTCTCTTCCCACTCACCTCCCTCCCTTCTTCTCTAAACCCCCTTTCCCCATTTTCATTCTTGCTATAATGTTTTTAATTCATGTTTATGACACGTAATTTTAATTTCACAGTGCGCACTTGGAACACGTGGGTGATGTCCTCCCGCTCCCCACTCGCCTACATTCTCCTTGATCCTCTCCCTTTTGGATAAGATCTATCTCTCTGTTTCCTCCTACCAGTACTTCATTTCATTCTTTATTTGTACTTGGCTTTACTCAAATGAGACATACTCTATGGTATTGGAGCTTGTATATCTGATTTATTTCATTTAAAATATATTTTAGTTGTATCAGTTTTCCTACAAATGATTCAAATTTATCCTTATAGTCAAGTAGTATCCTTTGTGTGTAGATTACACATTTTTTATCCGTTTGTCTGTTGAAGGGCATACAGGCTTTGGGACTTAGTCTTTCAGGATTCTGTTGCTATAAATTTGGTTTTGTATGTTTTGTTGTATACAATTTCTTTAGCTCTTGTGGAAGGGAAACTAGATTGCATATAGTTAAGTGAAATAGAATTTCTAGTTTTAGTTTCATGAGAAAACTCCATCCCGATTTCTGTAAAGGTTGTACCAGTTTATGGAGCAATGGTGTAAGACCACTAATGTAGGTGTGCTCCTTTATCACCACAGCCAGCCGTCTTTGTTATTTGATTGTTAGATGATTGCCAGTCCTTCTAGTATAAGGTGGAACCTCAACTTCTCCGGATATTAGAGAAATCCAAATTAAAAGAACACTAAGACTTCATCTTACACTATGCTATTATTATGCTTGTTAACTTTGTGAATTCATAATCTGCTACATTTAAATTTTTCTCATTCTCAATCATTCATCTATGCTAATAAAATGTTGCTAATGAAAGACAACCTTGTTTTCAGTCAGTGACTTGAATATCTAAGGAAAAGTTTAAAGACTCTTTTGTCACATGCATTTTAATACCCAGATGAAGCTTCCTTTCCTAAACACCGGGCTTTCACATGCATCACCACTGCTGAGTCTAAGAAACTAGAAATCACAGAACAAGAGAGACCAAGGATGTTGCGCTGTTTTTAGAATGAAGGATTAGAAACATGCTGGAGAGTTGCTAGTATAAATCCATTTTAAAAGGTTGAAGTAACTGGAGTCTGATGCCAAAAGCTGATAGCAATAGCAAAAATTAAATGTGTTTAAACAAAGTGCAGTTTCCTAAATTCAGCACATTACCTCTTTTACTTATTCTTTTAACCGTCATCCAATTACATTGGATGGTGTCACCTATAACCAGTGTGCAACATTGCCTCTTGGTTTGCTAGTTTGCCAATTACTTATTTCTGGAAACACCCCACAGATGCATCCACAGCTGTTCCATGCTAATTTACCAGGCATTTTTAAAAAGTATAGTCAACTTAACATATTCCTATTTATAGTCACATGGGATACAGTGTGATACCACAATACATGTGTGCTATATGCACCAATCTATTTAAGGTAATCCACCTTCCCATACTATCATTACTGTCTGCCTAGGGTCTCCAAGACCATCCCTTCTGGTTACACACAGTATGATTGTGAGTTTTAATAACTTTACTGCTGTTAGATACAGAAAGACAAATTTTACATGTTTTCTGTCACTTTGGTATTAAATAAAATTATACCAGAACCAAAAATATTGATTAATAGAGGCTTCAAAAAGTTTGGGAAAAGGAAGTTAGCTAGAGGATAGATAATGGGTGACCAAAGACAGTCATAAGTAACAAACTCTAGTGTCCCACAGAAAAATTCTTGATGATTCTGGGCTTAAAGATACTAAGACTCTTGACTTCTTCAAACTAATACAGTAACATTCTCCATCTGTGATGAGCATTAATAAGATAAAATAACTTACTTATGCCAGATGATTAGAATGATAATAAGAAAAATATATATATATACATAGAGAACCTTAGGAAAGATAGTAGGAAAAATTTGGTAAACAGCTAGTGTTGAGTGTAGGAAATACCCAAATAAAAAAAGAAAAATGCTTTGCAAGAAAAATACAGATAGGCTGGGATGGTGGCACATGCCTGTAATCCCAGCACTCAGGAGGCTAAGACAAAAGGATCACCATGAGTTCAAGACTAGCCATGACTACATAGTGAGTTCAAGACCAACCTTTACTACATAGCAAGACCATCTCAAAACACACACACACATACACATACACACATACACAAACACACACACAGACGATAGCTTGAAAATAAGAGAGGTCCTTTTAAGTAAACATGATTTAATCAAGGCACACTAATAGTGTGTCATAGTGCTCAAAAGTGTAAGGGGTAAAAGTATGATGAACACTCAAAAGATTTAACACAATTACATATACACTTTACACACTTACACGAACATTACTTTTTAAATTTGGGGAGTGGATGAAGAAGGCTGTCAGTTATTCTATTTTAGTGTATACATTATTAACTGTACATTTCTTCTTCACTAAAGCCTGTATTGGTGTAATCAGATGATATCATACTAAAGTTGTTTCTTCATTTACTGAATACTCATTGTAACATTGAATAGTAAACAACGTTACCAAATAGAGATCAGAAACAAAAGGGAAAGAAGAAAATGAAGACTTTACTGCCCCCAAATCTAACCACCTGTATGTACTAGGATTAAAGAGAGTAGAAAGGTCAAATTTAAATGAAGTGTGTAATGTCAGTTTTTGCTACCCGTGCTGATTTATTTGTTCTGATAATTGTAATACAGATGTTTGAGATAAGGGGAAACTAGTGGAAGGGTAAAGTGGAACTTTTTGTTTTATTTCTACAATTTTATAAATCTAAAATTATTTCCACCTAAATTTAATGGTATTGCACAATAGATTAATTCATTTATGTATATTTTTATGATAAGGAGAAAGTGCATTAATGGCAGGACAGAAAGAGGAAATGGTTCATATTTAATAGCTAGTGTATGCTCACTCCTTTACACTCACTGCATGACATCTGTGTGAAGAAGGACTGCAGTGTTATTGCTTATAAATAGTTCCTCAAAACTACTGACTGCCACTTGAGTCTCAAGGGGTTTACTTATGAATAACAAAAAACAAAATTGTGCCTCTCCGTGCCCAAACTAATGTAATAATGGCAGTCCTATGAACCTCACGGGTTTAAAGTAAATTTCAGAGTCAGCCAACTCAACAGTCACAACTGACAACCACACTACAAATGTCAGGAAGCTGATTCCTAAATCTCCCACACGACCAAGCTGCCTGACATTTCAAAGGTCCCTGCCCATTGGTCCTGTTAGTAGTCATCTTTCCAAGGACAATCCAGAGGAGGATTCTCTCCCCCATAGAGTCTCCAGGTCACAGTGAGGTACATTTTCACCTTCTCTTGATTCCATGCCCTATCTCCAAAGAGGCTATTTGTCTGTTTTCTACCATCTCTCCTTTATTTTACTTTTTTATTTATTTGATGGATTTCTCATTGCTACGGATTGTGTCTGGATGTCCCCCATACTTGTGTCAGTGTGGCCAACAGGGGCAGTTACTATATCACAAAACCTAAGGAAGGATCCAGAGAAAGAAGGCACAGTATACTGAAGACTGGAAGGATTTCCCATTGAAACCTAAAATTAATAAGAAAGACAATATATGTTGTTATGGTTGATACATGGTGTCAATTTGAGAAGTTTAACTAAGAGACTCAGCAGGGAGCCATGTTTATTACTTTGTAAACATCCTCATCCTGTGCCAGAGGGGGGCAAGGAGATTTTTGTGAGTGCTCCACTAGCCCTGGGTGGAGGATTAGCCTGCTTACAATATGAGGGAGAAGAAGAGGCTTGTTCTCTCTGTTTTGCTCTGACTGCTTTTGTTAACTGTTGCCTTGAAGTGTTGCCCCTGTGCCATGCCACCTTGCCTTGGAGTAACTGGCTATGGACTAAAGCCTCCACAAACAGTGAGCTAAATAAACCTTTCTTTCCTTCATTTTAAGCATCAGGTATTTTGTCCTAACAGTGAGATAAAAATAACTGAGACAAATGTAGATCAAATCAAATGGACACCTGAAAAAGGGAATGACTCTAGCATGATAAGTCAGCCTGCCCCAACTTCCTGCTCCTCTAAAGACAAGCCATTTTGATAACTGAAACAAAAAAAAAATGTGAAGGACCAATCTAGAGCTTCAAGGACTCAATTCCTAGGAGAGATTTTGAATTTATTGCCCCATCTCACAAAATATACCCTCCAATCACTGGGAAAGTTGCATTCTTAGGTGTATTACTCCAGATCTTGTTATAGGCAGGGGTACCCACCCCTTGCCAGACTCAGACCAGAGAGAATACACACAGATGAAGAAGGACAGATTAGGTCAGCTCGCAGAGCCCAGGAGCCTGCCTTCCTAGATGGCCGGTCAATTTCCTCACTTGCTTATGCACAGCTCCTGGGATTTGCCAAATTATCCACTTGTGAAGAGTGCTTGCAGTCACAAGCAAGTGCTCATGAACTTCCTGACAAGCAGCTCTATGGGGCTGCAGGTCAACTAAGTTGAATTCAGTGTGTTCAAACTGTCTACCATGATTCCTGCATCATCCCTGGACCACCTGATCACATACACCATCTCTGATCACAGCCCAAAGGCACTATTCCTGCCTTGAATGTCAATTCATCAGCATATATATGCCAATCTGCTGAGAAGACAGGTGGTCACTTGTAGCCAGACTGCAATTAAGAAGGGAAATGTGCAGGATTATGAGATCTTTGGCATAGCAGTTAAGAAATTGTAGATGCTACCATCTCCTACAGAATCGTATCACTCGCTAAAAGTCATGCAACCCCATTCACACCCTGGGCAGAGTTCCAGGGACTGTGTTCTAGAAGAATTTGGAGATTGGACTATGTACCCTGAAGAATCTAAAGCTTTCTGACAGTGAAGACCCCAGTTGTTCCACCCTAGTCACTGCCATCTACTGCAGAATTTCAAGACTACATGAAAGCAATAGCAGCTCCATGAGGATGCCTCCCAGAGTGTATGTGTGAGGAACTCCCAACTTGGTTGGCCTTGGCTTGCCAGTGAGCCTGCTGGCCACTTCCACTATCATGCCTGGGGAGGCGGATGAGAAGGTTTTTTAACCCAAAACTTGGGTTAGTGTGAAGCTCTTCCTACATGCCTGTAAACTGGCAAAATGAAGTCCTAAGACTGGGTAGCCTCAGTTTTAAAGGGGAAACATCACAGGTAATATTGCAGTGACATACAGTGATGCTGCAATCAATGCAAGAGAGGAATGTTGAGAAAATTCAGAATTTCTGATAAAGCATTTATGAATTACACATATTTTACCAGAATATTTAATCTGAGTTACCCTCATGTATTTTCTAGGTTTTTATTTTTGGTTTTCATGGTTATTTTAGTTTGTTTGGGCTTTTAAAATGTTTCTGTTTATTTTTCTTGTATTTGTTTTGATTTAGTTGTGTCTATGTTTGCTTGTACTACTCAACACCTTATCCAGCTTCTTCATCTAAACCTCCCATTAACAATATTATCATCTTATTTCTTGTTTATTTTCCCAATATTTAACAGATTCCACCAGCTTGAACCACCACTGGTACATGCATCACTGTCTTATTGGTTCAAATCAGGGCAGATGTGGTAAAGAAGGGATGAAGAAAAGTGATGAATTTAAAGAGGATATAACCTAAAAGTTTATTTATCACTCAAAATACTCAATGTGGATATGGGAGAAGGAAAATGAATTGGAAGAACTGATCAAAATGGTTCAAAGCATAAATGAAAATTTACTAAACATATAGATTATGTAAAAAAATGCCAGTCAGAAATATAAGAAATTAAAAATAAATCTACAGAATTCATAAATTGCAGAAATGACTAATGTGACCATTGAATATCTGAAATTGAGGGCAAAATGATAGATTATGATGATACACTCAAAGAAACCACACTTACACACAAAGAAAGAAAAAGAAGAAGAAGAAGAAGAAGAAGAAGAAGAAGAAGAAGAAGAAGAAGAAGAAGAAGGAGGAGGAG